>JAFNEN010001041.1:0-52500 GCA_019343175.1 Oedothorax gibbosus | reverse complement strand
AGCAAACAGTTAGCGAATTAATACTTTTAATTAACTTTTTTAAAAGCTTGTTTAAAACGTTTCAATCTTTAAATTCTGTTTAAGTTCTAGAACTGATGTCAATAATTCAACTATGTGTCGTGTCCCAATAACTGACAATTTTTAGAAGGATATATATACACTGTTAAAACTGAAGGTGACACTTGGTACTACTAGGGGTGAATATCGGTGTCCCGTCAGCGGGACACCAGTAGGGGGAACTAAGTAGGGGTGCTATTCTGGCACCCTAAGCTGTTCACAAGCCCAAGATTCATCGACCCAAGGCGATTCAAAGATTTGAGGTGCCAAATGGGACCGCCTTTTCAACCCGGGGTGAAAAATGGACTCAATTTGTTACCTTTAGTTTTAACAGTGTAACTGAACCCTGTGTTCCTTATAGGATTAAAGATATTTTGTAAAAAAAAAAACAGTACAGCTCACTTTGTCGTGAGTATCCATGGTTATGGGGTAGCTACTATGATTAAAAAAAGTGAATTTTCCGTCTGACTTGAAAATAAAATTCTTTTCAGCGGATATTTTTTTAAACTTAATGAAATAATAATAATTTTCAGTATTTTATGAGCAACCAGAATACTATATTTTTATTTAATAATATATCTGTGTGGTTTATAGAGGACCTTCCAGTTCAAAAGGACCCAGAAGAATTGGACGATGAATACGAAAACTGTGCAAATGAATGTAAAGATGATTGCTCGTAAGTGTTATTTTCTTCAATAGTATACGAATATAATTCATTTATTGCAGTATATTAGCAGTAATATTTTTAGGAAATAAAATAAATATTAAAGATGTAAATAACATAGAATTTTAAAAAATAACAGTTACTAAAAATTCTAGTTCTCAGGTTTTATATAAAACAAGGGACATTTTTTTAATTGCGGCTTTACTATGTACTAAAAATCGGAGTAAATTCGGCTCTACGGATTGCACTAAATTTATTTTTCGTCGATTTTTTAGTTAAGGTTAGTAAATGAAAATAGTACTGGTAAAATATGGTATAAGCTTAGTTTCTTAAGTTTTAATTTAGTAAGTCAACATTGTTGGGTTTTTTTTCTAATGTAAACTTTATTAAATTCTTACTCGCCAAAGAAGTATTTGAAATATATATTTTATATACAGTAAACTATCGATTATCCGCGGCCTATAAAAATCTCCCATTCCTTTTTTTTTAAAGTTATAATACGAAACGCAGAAAAATGGAATCGTGACTGATTCAAAACTTGTTGGAAGATTCCATTCCAAGAAAAACTATCGGAGATACCTTAACATTGTTTGCTTAGTTGTCAAAAGCCCTTTGTACTGTTGCGCAGATCTCCGAAACCACAGTACTGTGCTTCTCAAACTATGTCAAATAAAATTGAGGGTAGTTCTAGTTTTGTATGTCAATCAATGACCAATGTTCATTCTCCTTCCTTACTATCCTATTCAATACTTGCTGATCCTATTTATTTGACACACCACGTGCACATTTCTGTCAACAAGAGCCACTTGGAAAATAAGCTAATCGCAATGGGTGTTTGACTAAAAAAATTGTATTGGCTTAAAATATTCTTATGCCAAAAATATAAGACCCGTATTTTTTCTTTTTTTCAAATACCCCATAAAAAGGGAGAAAAATGAATTTTAAAATTAGGACTAAAAATTTCGCCCGAAAACGCTTTGTGGCTGTCACGTGGTATCTATGACGTCACTAGTAACTATAAACTAACTTTGAAACACCATTGTGGAATCTACATTAAGCAAATTTGAACTATCTGGTTGTGTAAAACCTCTCCTTCCATTATCTATATAATTCTTATATTAAGATTAAATTAGATTAAATCCAGTGTAATTGCAAGCAAAAATCACATCGGTTTGTTTATATATACTAGTGACGTCAGCCAAATCAACGTGTTTGTGATCACGTGACGTACCGATGAAAAAAAAAGCCATTTTAAAATGATTTTTATGAATTATTTAAAGACTTATTTTGCAAAAAAAAATATATACGTTCGTTATACTTGGGTTCAAACTATAATTAATTTAATATTGGAAGGTATTTTGGCGATACAGTCAGGTACCCTATTGTAGTTGAACGCGCCTAGAGTAGCAGGATGATGCTGCCCTTTGTGACAATAGGAGGGCTGGGGAGCCCAGTCGGATAAGGCGTTCTCCTTGCATGCAGAAGGACCCAGGTTCGGGTCCTGGTATCGCCAAAATAACTGCCGACCTATAAACGGCTCGTGTAGCCAAAAATGTCCGACGAATAATACCCCGCTTAATGGGAGTGCACGTTAAATATGCTTCAAAGCCCCAACGCTGCGTACGATGTAGCCCTTAACGGTTGCGTTGGGTGCCTACTCAGGTGTCGCCTCATCACTTCACAGTGGTTCTAAATTATGACCCCGTCGCCAATAGCCTTTGTGTAGTTCTAGTGCGACGATAGTCAAACTAAGCTAAACTAAACTGTGACAATAGGTTTCTACACGGGAGTCATTGGCGACGTTCGGAATTTGGAGCATATTCAACGTGTACTTCGTCGGACTTTTTGGCTGTTTAGGCCGGTTATAAATCGGCAGTTATTTTGCCAATGCTCGGACCGAACCTGGGACCTTTGGCATGCAAGGCAAGCGCCTTTACAACTGGGCCCCCTAATCTAAAGGTTCAACACGAAGAAAAATTTATGTAAATGAAAGTAGTTTAAGTGACTATTTCTATTGCGTTAATCATCAAATCCTAAAAAGTATTTATCAAATGGAATTTATTTTATTCTAGGAAATCACATTACAGTATAACAGTTCAAGAAGTATTGACTTCAGATTTGGTGAGCAACAACATTATTTCATACAATACGAGTTATAACATTTATTTGATTATGACACATGACACTTCCTTAAATGGAATTTTTCAACCCATAACTAAAATATGTAATGTATTTTCGGACGCCATGATTTAATTATTTCATACTCTATGTGTTATATCATTTAATTAATCTAGAGTCTAAATATGTAGAACTATTCAGCATAAATATAAAAAAGAAGTAATATAGCCTACTTTCATATTAGTCCTTATCCTATTAGTATCCTTACTTACTGAAATTATTATTGAAAAAAAAGTATATTTGTAACAGAAACTGTCACTTAGAACTACTTACCGAAAAGTTTTATACATCACGCAGAAAAAATTCCGCTAAAAACCGCATTCAGTTGTTTAAACTTTTAAACGCCGAAATTGCTTATTTTCATTTTATTTCCTTCGTAATTTTTTTATATTCTTTATCGTTTGCAAAAATTAATTTTTAGTTAGAAAAATATATATTTGTAAAATTCTTTGAGTCAAATCTTATTATCCGTTCCGGCGACATTTGGCGATTTTTGCGACATCTGCCCCCGCCAAGCAGAGTACCGCACCCATCAGAGTCGGACCAAGGGTCAAAGAAACCGTGCCGTGGAGAACCATACATTCTGACCTATGCGGTCCGATATTTTCGGAGACCCCTTCGGGAGCAAAATACTTCCTGACCTTTACAAATTAATACAGTCGCTTTACGAAAGTCAGATTGCTTCGTGCCAAGTCCGAGACGGCGAAGGAGTTGATGTTTTTCCTGAAGTCACATCCATCGATATCGATAGGAAAAGTCCGATGTGACAACGCAAGATAATATTTCACAGAAGAAGTGAAAAACTTCGCCAGAAGAAATAGGATAAACATGGACTCATGCCCACCTTACGTGGCAGCGTTGAATGGCTTGGCGGAAAGACTGAACAGAATCCTAATCGAGAAAGCACGTGCAATGATTCTGGACGCTAGGCTTCCCAAAACCTACTGGGGAAATTCCGTACAAACTGCCGCTTACCTCAAAAATCATACACCCAGCAGATCGATAGAAAACTCCACTCCATACGAGAGGGCCAACGGAAGAAAACCAAACTAAAGTTCCTAAGACTTTTCGGGAGTGAGGCATATGTCCTGATACCCAAGTCTCTGAGGAAGAAAAGGGACAGTCGTACAAAAATGATGATCTATATGTGCTACTCGTCCATGGGATATCAACTACTGGACAAGCAAACAAACCGCATCACAGTAATCTGAGACGTATCGTTCGACGAACGCAGAAAGGGATCCGGGACTCCCCTTGCCCAGATTGAGATATCTGAAGAAGAACAACAACCAAGCGAAAGTGAAAGCAGGAACGAGGAATCGCTGCACCCCGCTGACCCAGTGTCTGACACGAGCCAACGCGGCCGACGAGAATACGGAAACCCCCTTCCAAGTACCCCGAGACGGACGCGTACACGGCGATGCTATCATCAGAGGAATCGCTCAGCTTCCGTGACTTGTGCAGTCTCCCTTCCCCCTAACAGGCCCCATGGCTTGCGGTAATTGAAAGTGCAATCGATTCGATGGAAGAAAATGATGTATGGTGTATGCAGTCTGCCCCGGAGAAAGTGAAGCCCGTCTCCTGCCGCTGGATTCTCCGCAAAAAGAGAGACGGTACACCGAAGGCTCGACTCGTCGCACGCGGTTTCGAAAGTAATGACTTCGCATCGACCTTTGCATCAGTAATAAACTACCCAGCTCTACGTTCATTCTTATCCTGATCTTGATGAGATCCTTACACGCATGTGTTCTCGACGTGAAGACTGCCTTCCTCAACGGTGAACTTAAAGAGACAATCTACATGTGTCAACCTGAAGGTTTTGAAGATGGGACTGATAAACTGTGCCTTCTAAAGAAAAGTATATACGGACTGAGATCGGCCCCCGCTAATTGGTTCCTAAAATTTAAGAAGCTGATGGACAAGCTGAACTTCAACAACATGGAAGACAAGCAATGTATCTTCGTAAGGTGCATAAATTATTGTAAAATCTTTGTAGCCTTATATGTTGATTACGTCTTGATTTGTGGAGAAAATCCCTCTGAAGTTGATAAAATTATTAAAATCATGTCAAGCACATTTAAAATGTCTAAAACTAGTTCATTAAATGAATTCTTGGGCATAAATAACGAGTTGACGGAGGCATATCTGACCACAGGTGAAGAGTCATACATTATTAAACTGTTAAACAAATATAACTTGTTCGATGCAAAACCTTACGATGTCCCCTGTCAACCAAAAGCCACTGCGGCTCATTTCAGTGACGGATAACTATTCGTAGAAAACTACAGAGAGTTAATCGGCTCTTTAATGTACCTCGCATATGTAACCAGGCCTGATATTTCATTCGCGGTTAATTGTCTCAGTCAGCTGCAGGAAAAGTCAACCGAAGCGGCTTGGTTAGCCTTAAAAGGCATCCTTAGATATTTAAAGAAAACCTCTCACTACAGACTAACATACAATAAAAGTGATAGCATAAATAATGATTTATCCCTATATGTTGATACAAATTGGGGATCGTACAGCATTTCAAGAAAATCGATTACAGGTTATGTTATAAAATTCTGCAATTTTCCCAAACTGTGGCACTGTACTAAGCAAAAGGTTAAAGCTCTCTTTTCAACTGAAGCCGAAGTAATTGCCTTAAGTAAGGGTCTGCAGGACTTAATTTGGATGAATAAAGAAATCAAAAATACCACTGATGAACATCACAAATTGACCGTTTACGAAGACACCATTTCATGTATTAAGTTTCTTTCGAATGGAAGTGCACATGGTAGGCTAAATCACTTAACATTAAAGTAAAATTTATCAGAGAGGAAATCCTGAATAAGAACATTGAAATTAAATACATTTCCTCTGAAGCACAAATCGCGGACATTTTTACTAAAGCTTTGACTAAATTTAAATTTTACAATATTTTAAACCTGCTAGAAATTTTCCGTAACAAAACTTCGTAAATCACCGATCGAATCCCTATCTGGTATAGCGTTTCTGTTTCTTTTATGTAACCTGATGCATCACCAAACGTTTTACTCTTGTGCTTATATATGTGTTAAAGTAAAGTAAAAGTATGGTATATTTTTAGGGTAGTGTGTGGTAAAGGGAAGAAACCATAGATGTTGTGCATGTGTAATGTGTTTTAATTTGAATGTGTTAAAACTTAGATAATCTTAAATTCTGAACTTTATGTGATCAAGGGAGGGTGTTGAGCAATGCATCCGACCCGGATCTTCCACCGTGAGACTTTCCTCCTATGATCACACAAAGCATTCCATAGTTCATGTAAGGTCATGAGAACCTTCCAGCATCTTGTTATACCTTTGCTATTGTACCCAGAAGCACTTCCTTGTAACGACAACCGTATGTGTTTCATACCCTCTTAAATTCATATATAAGCCTAACTCATTCCTGTAACCCCACCTTAAGCTCAACAAAGCTTTCTGTCGTTTCGATTCACGCAGTCTGTATTCCGTTTATTTCACAGAATCTGTCACTCAGCCCACTTCCACACAACATTTGTGTTGAACAGGAAAAAACTCACCAAACACAATTGTCGTGATGCATTAATTGATTATAACAATTATACATCACTTCTTTTTTAAAGATACTATTATAACGGTCTGAAATGTATTTAGAATAGATTTAGGGCTCATGGAGACGAACATTCAGATTACAGGGTCATAAATTAATTAGGTTTTCGAGCAAGGAGACAGTTTAAAAGGTTTTGGCGACGAGAACACTTTGTGGTCTATTTACGACTTCTTGGAAAAGGACGTGAAGGACAGATTTTACCACAATGGTTAATGGCCACGGTTAAACCCATAGAAGAAACTTTCACCGAATCATAGTAGTGGGAACACCCCTTGGCACACCTCACCTAAGTCTGTCCAATTGAACACCAATACCACGCCTAGGATGGAAAGGGGAGGATGGATATTTTAGAGATCAACTTGACTTTACTTTATTCCATGCACAAGATCTGAGACGAAATACAATATAAAAAATTGTTCAACTACCTAGACTCTTTTACCGCCGACAATCCAATCGAACACCCGAATGCCTGCAACAAAAAAAGACATTTTCCACACACAGAATCTCAACTTGGGCTCCTGCATAGTTCTAGCCTCGCATCTCCCAGCCGCTGCCAGCCTCTGATATGTCAATCGCTTCCAGCCTGTGACGAGTGAGCAGCTCCAGCCCCTGATGGTCAACCGCTCCGTACCTGTCAGCTGAGTCCCCAGGCACTTGCCCGTCGTCTCTGACTGCAGGCACGAAATCATAGCCAACAAGCAGTCTCAACCGTTGAAGTCTCCTTGATCCTCGGAGCTCAGATGACACCTTCGTGATAATATATATATATATATATATATATATATAAAATATATTATATATATATATATATATATATATATATATATATATATATATATATATATATATATATATATATATATATATATATATATATATATATATATATATATATATATATATATATATATATATATATATATATTATAGATAATATATATATATATATATATATATATATATATATATATATATATATATATATATATATATTTTATATATATATATATATATATATAATAATATATATATATATATATATATATATATATATTTATATATATATATATATATATATATATATATATATATAAAACACATAATACAAAAATGAGAATCTTACCAACTAGCGCTAAAGCTGCCATAATCAGTAAAAAACAAAATAACGAATACAAAAACAAAAAAGTAAAACAGAAAAATGAAAATATATAAAAATAAGATATGGAAAGAAACCAAAGATAGTGGGAAAGGCCATTTCATCAGGAGGCAAAACCTTTATGCCACTAGTAAACAATACACTTTTTCTGTACTGGGATGGACGAGTGTCAAAGCAAAAAATCCCTATTTACCCCGAAGTGTACTGTGGAATTTCCAAATGACGGTTACAGTGTAGAACTATTGACGGTATAGAAAATAATATGGACAATGAGTAAAATTTTAGTGACGTCCATAGAAAATTATTGCAGATACTTCTTTATACATTTTGGAGGGAAATTGTTGTTGATAAGTGTACGATGGAGGTCAAGTTTTTGGGAATTTTTTAAGTTATTGACGTTGCAGATGATATTAATGCGATGTAGGTGAATTATAATGCAATTTCTATAGACTTTAACAGAAAGATTAGAATTCCAAGGAATAAGTCGAATAACATCAAAATCAAAGTCATTACGTTTATCATAAAAGTTGGTGTTGGCAGAGTTATCTGAGATCGGAATTTGTATGTCTACGAATTGTAATGAAGAAATTGAGCTATTGGTTTTCTTACTGAGAACTTCTGATGGGTAAGTTTTGTGCCAGAGGTGTATAAAATCAGGATAATCAAAGACAATCAGGTCATCAACAAATCGGAAAGCAGTGAAGTTTAAAAGAGTGTAGTTTTTTTAAAACCAGTGCAAAAACAGATTAGCAAGGATAGTTAAAAAGGAACTACCTTATGGTATTCCATTAACTTGTTGATGGATTTGTTCACTATTGTAAATAAAATTATTAAAAATGCAAAAGTTAATGAGTTTATTCCAATATTCCTGACTAATATTTAATACACTATTGTAATCATTATAATAAGCAGTGAGGACGTCTTTTAGGTGGAATAAAGGTAGGCTAGAAAATAAATCTTTGAAGTCAAAAGTGTCAGAGGTGTATAAAATCAGGATAATCAAAGACAATCAGGTCATCAACAAATCGGAAAGCAGTGAAGTTTAAAAGAGTGTAGTTTTTTTAAAACCAGTGCAAAAACAGATTAGCAAGGATAGTTAAAAAGGAACTACCTTATGGTATTCCATTAACTTGTTGATGGATTTGTTCACTATTGTAAATAAAATTATTAAAAATGCAAAAGTTAATGAGTTTATTCCAATATTCCTGACTAATATTTAATACACTATTGTAATCATTATAATAAGCAGTGAGGACGTCTTTTAGGTGGAATAAAGGTAGGCTAGAAAATAAATCTTTGAAGTCAAAAGTGTCAACTGAAAGAATATTTTTGTTATACAAGTGTTCTAAAAAAGGTTTATTGTTATTAATAATCCAAGTAAAGCCTTCACCGACAATAGAATTGTAAAGTTTGTTCAGCAAATTAAAAAAGATATCACCAGGTTTATTGATGTAAGTGTTGGAGGTTATAAAGCGAAAAGCTAAAGGGTTTTTGTGGAATTTTGGAGTGATGGTGACATAGGGAAATTTAATGGAGGAGTTATTAATTTTAAAATATTTTATGAAGGCAATAATCTTTTTACATACACTTTTGTAGTCCAAATTGGAGAGTTTGTATGTGTCGGATGATTGTAGTTCATTACCCAGAAGGGGTTCCGGACACAATCCCGAAAGCCGAAATCCCGACAAGCCAGAATCCCGAACGCCGAAATCCCGAAAGGCCATAATCCCGACAGGGACGAAATCCCGAATGGGTCAAAATCCCGAATGGGTCAAAATCCCGACAAGGACGAAATCCCGAATGGGTCGAAATCCCGAAAATAGATTTTTTGTCCATTTCTCGATTTTTTTTAAATATTAGAGATTATTGTGTGTGTGAGTGAAATGAGTGAGTGAAGTGAGTGAGTGAAATGAGTGAGTGAGTGAAATGAGTGAGTGAGTGAAATGAGTGAGTGAGTGAAATGAGTGAGTGAGTGAAATGAGTGAGTGAGTGAGTGAGTGAAATGAGTGTGTGAGTGAAATGAGTGAGTGAAGTGAGTGAGGGAAATGAGTGAGTGAGTGAAATGAGTGAAATGAGTGAGTGAGTGAGTGAAATGAGTGAGTGAGTGAAATGAGTGAAATGAGTGTGTGAGTGAAATGAGTGTGCGAGTGAAATGAGTGAGTGAGTGAAATGAGTGAGTGAAATGAGTGGGTGAAATGTGAGTGACTCACTCATTTCACTCACTCAACTCATTTCACTCACACACACAATAATCTCTCATATTTAAAAAAAAATCGAAAAATGGACAAAAAATCTATTTTCGGGATTTCGGCCCATTCGGGATTTCGACCCTGTCAGGATTTTGACCCATTCGGGATTTCGACTTGTCGGCATTTCGGCTTTCGGGATTTTGGCTTGTCGAGATTTCGGCTTTCGGGATTATGTCCCAGACCCGTCAAGAAGAGACAAGTAGAGACAAGTATTGGAGGCTTTGTCCACTGGAGTTATAATAAAATTATTTTGGATGTGTTTGACAGAAGCTTTTAAGTGTTTTTGGTTGTAGTGGGAGAAATTAAAATTACAAAAGTTATGTTATCTATGAAGGTTTGAAAATGTTTAAAAAGTGTCCACTTCCACATAGTGAACTGTTCCAAAGGTGTGTTATACTGATAAGAAATTTTAAGGATGAAATTGTCAATATTATTAAGAAAAGAAAGCTTATATTTATCTATATTTTTTTGGAAAATGAGTCTGAATTTAGTGCCTTTTGAAAGGACATCCCTTAATTGTGGATCTTCAATTAAATTTAGGTCACCAGTAATGATGTGATTGTGATGATAACCCTAGTAGCATCGTTTCTAGAAATTTGCTCAATCGATCATCGATCGTTCATCGGATTCAGCGAAAACTCACCGGTGATCGCATCCGTAATCCGAAAGTGCACGAGGCGACATCGGCAATCGGTGAACGAAATTCTATCGATAAAAGTCATCGATTCGATATCGGTCAAATGTGAAAATTCAATCAATGTACGTTTCATCGGAAAATTATGACGAATCGATATCGCAACGATAAGAAACCGAAAAATGTGGCTTTTTTTTATTTTAGTACATACAAATTGCGTTAAATTATTTCGAAAACTTCATATCCGAAAGCTATTATGTTCAAACTGGTAATAGTTATTTTTTATTTACTTACACAAAACATTTAAACATTTTTAATTGCGTGCGAAGATAAATATTTTTAATGTGTGATAACTTATTTCTTTTATTTACTTGGAAATTAATTTTTAACCTTTTGGCCATGATTAATTTTTGAAAAACTTAACTTAAAGAAAATAGATTTTTGAATAAATATTATGAACCAAACAACTTTTCAATGCGTAAGTTACCAAGAGTTATTTTTAAATTTAACATATTTCTATTAGTATTGTTAACTTAAATTAATATTTAAAAGGAATTTGCAACTTGCAAAAGAAAAATCAAAATTAAAATTTCTTAATCAATAACATAAAACTTCTTTAACGATCAACCTTTTGAGCTCTTTATTTAAACGCAATCACCCTGCAAGCCTCCATAGCCGTGAGGACTAACGCACTCGTTGCAAGTCAAAAGCGCGGATCCCGAGATTGTTGGTTCTGTCCTCCTCCTGAAATTCGAAATATTACCTGACTAACAGAAAAAAAAATAGTGGCGCCATCTCGTTTAAAACTTTTGTACTAACATGTCGTAAACTGTTCGGAATTTTATCGGAAAGTGTTCGAAATTCCATCGGACGATGAGATCTCGATTACTACTCATCGGATTCTTATCGATTTCTTCTTGACACTTGATCGGAATCTCATCGGAAAAACTCATCCTAGGCTGCTCGATCAACGAAAATCCGATATTCGAATTCTCATCGGCTCACCGGTGAACGATGAAAGTTCGATTATCGTTCGATGAAAAATTGCTACTAGGGAATCAATGAAATCTTTATAATGGGGGTCTGTGCAGCAACAGTTAATGGTATCACGGTGAGAGACGGTATTAGAACAAAAATCATTATAGTGGAAAATGGATCTGCCAAATGGAGTGGTGCATTTAAAGGCTTTGGGAATGATTAAGTTCTTAATAGGAAAAAGGTTAGAGATATTATTGATAGTATTATGAAAATTAAATTGATCATAACTTGGATGTAAAAAATCAAATCAAAATAAAGAATCTCTTATCCTTCTTATTAGGAGCAGTCATTTTTGAGGTTTAAAGCTTTAATAGGTCAAAAACCAAAATTTTAAAGTGTGTGTTTTTGAAAGTGAGATTGTTGAGAGAATCGAAAAAAGTGAAGCTATTTCTTTTATTGAGGGAAAAAATGAAAAATTGACAAATTTGAAATTTTTTTAAAAATAACCTGGTGATATCTTTTTTAATTTGCTGAACAAACTTTACAATTTTATTGTCGGTGAAGGCTTTACTTGGATTATTAATAACAATAAACCTGTTTTAGAACACTTGCATAACAAAAATATTCTTTCAGTTGACACTTTTGACTTCAAAGATTTATTTTCTAGCCTACCTTTATTCCACCTAAAAGACGTCCTCACTGCTTATTATAATGATTACAATAGTATATTAAATATTAGTCAGGAATATTGGAATAAATCATTAACTTTGCATTTATAATTTTATTTACAATAGTGAACAAATCCATCAACAAGTTAATGAATACCATAAGGTAGTTCCTTTTTAACTATCCTGCTAATCTGTTTTGCATGTTTAAAAAAACTACACTCTTTAAACTTCACTGCTTTCCGATTGTTGATGACCTGATTGTCTTGATATCCTGATTTTATACACTCGACACTTTGACTTCAAAGATTATTTTCTAGCCTACTTTATTCCACCTAAAGACGTCCTCACTGCTTATTATAATGATTACAATAGTGTATTAAATATAGTCAGGAATATTGGAATAAACTCATTAACTTTTGCATTTTAATAATTTTTTACATAGTGAACAATCCATCAACAAGTTAATGGAATACCATAAGGTATTCCTTTTAACTATCCTTGCTAATCTGTTTTTGCACTGGTTTAAAAAACTACACTCTTTAAACTTCACTGCTTTCCGATTTGTTGATGACCTGATTGTCTTTGATTATCCTGATTTTATACACCTCTGGCACAAAACTTACCCATCAGAAGTTCTCAGTAAGAAAACCAATAGCTCAATTTCTTCATTACAATTCGTAGACATACAAATTCAGATCTCAGATAACTCTGCCAAAACCAACATTTATGATAAACGTAATGACTTTGATTTTGATGTTATTCGACTTATTCCTTGGAATTCTAATCTTTCTGTTAAAGTCTATAGAAATTGCATTATAAATTACCTACATCGCATTAATATCCTCTGCAACGTCAATAACTTTAAAAATTCCCAAAAACTTGACCTCCATCACTTATCCACTTATCAACAACAATTTCCCTCCAAAATTTATAAAGAAGTATCTGCAATAATTTTCTTTGGAAAATTTTACTCATTGTCCATATTATTTTCTATACCGTCAATAGTTCTACACTGTAACCGTCAATAGTTTCATCTGAGTTATAGTTCGGGTTCTCTGAGTGGCGGGAGTTTGGCTTCGAAGTTTCCAGGTTTGTTTTTATTTGTCCCTTTGCTTTACGTAAGTTTTGCTTTCATCTGTGTTTTTTAATATTGATTTTGTTTTTAATTTTCTTTTAGAAATTTTTACAGTACACTTCGGGGTTAATTCCTAGTTTCGGTATACGGCGACTTTTTATTTCTCGCCAAACTTGTTGGCGATAAAACATCGCATGGCGACGCGTGATTGGACGATGCTACTGGGAAACCGCGAAGTCAAACAACTGTGAATCACGTGACGCTGTTCTGGAAGCGTAGTTTTTGAAAAAAATGGCCGCCATTTTCAAAATCCGTAGCACTACATGACAACAAGATTATCAAATCTGACGTTGACAACAGCCACACTGACAATTAACCGACGATAATAGCATGCAAAAATACAGCAAAAAATGTTAGTTATTATTATTAAATTGTTATTAAAATTAATGTTAAATGTTATTAAAATTAAAACAGCAAATTTTTTTTATAAAAATAAGTTTCCGCCGATTATTAAAACGTTCACATATCCGGCTGCAAAATTATTAATGAAAAATGCGAATATTGAAAAAATTTCGAAATAAAGGCAAGGTACGCAGCAAATAATTAAGATAATTGAAAAAGCCAAAAATTTATAATTATATTATGAATAAAGACCTATAATTACGCAGCGAATTTTCCGGTACACAACAAAGGCGTGCGCGCGTCAAAAATCCAATGGGATAGAATCCATCACCTTTTCCGTTGTTATTCAAGGGTTTAAATTAAATTAATTAAACATTTCGCATTTAAAAGCAATAATTGAGAAAATTTAAATTAAAATCCAGAAGATTTACGCGTTAACAACAGCAACCAATATCCCAGTAGCATCATCTGAAAAAACGCTAGACCGGAAATGAGCGTTGCGTTCACGACTGAACGAATCCTAACAAAAATATAAGCAAAAGTGACTCATCACAGTGCAAACCCCCTTTCTCCCCCGTCTGGTTTTAGGGTTGCCATAAACATCATGCGCGGGAGTAAAGTAGTACATGGTTGCCATATTGGAATTATTTATCGCCCTTTTTCTGTCGCCAAAATTTTCAAAAAGTCGCCGTATACCGAAACTAGGAATTAACCCACTTCAGGTAAATTGGGATTTTTTGCTTCGACTCTCGTCCATCCCAATACAAAAAAGTGTATTGTTTACTAGCGGCATAAAGGCTTTGCCTCCTGATGAAATGGCCTTTCCCACTATCTTTCCATATCTTATTTTTATATTTTTACTTTTTTTTTTGTATTCGTTATATATATATACATACAATACACATATATATATATATATATATATATATATATATATATATATATATATATATATATATATATATATATATATATATATATATATATATATATATATATATATATATATATATATATATATATAATTAATCATATTAGGTTTATGAGCGACCAGTGCATTGTTACCCTTAAAATAATTACTTAGTACGGAAGATTGCCAGACATAAAAAAAAAACTTTAAATTAAAAAAAAAACAATTAAATAATCTTAGTCTACTCAACGACACTAGGTGAGCAATTTGTAAATTGCCCTTCTGGCCAATATCCTTCAGAAACAAGTAAACCCAAAGGTTTGTTTCTGGCCATTATCCTTCAGATAACAGGTAAATCAAGGTTTAGTTTACATATGAAATAAAATTTCAGTTCCAACCAGCAAACGTTATCAGAGAGTCTGTCAAGATGAAGTGTCTCCCACCTGTCAGTCAAACGTTGGGGGAATTTCATAGTTTGCTATATCTATAATTATATCTCTTTTTAACTATCGACAAATCTTGCACATGCAGTGCCATCTCCAGTCTTAGAATCAAAACAACTGCTTCCATACGATACCCTTAAACTAACCAGCTTTTTATGCAAAAGATATTGGAACGTCTTGTCTCTTTCTTAGTAAACAAATATGAGCAATCTAAGAATCACACACAGTTACATTTAATGACGTCATTCCAAACTGATTCATATGACAAATAATATTTACTTTAAATATTAATTTTAAATAAACATTTTTTTTACTATTGATGATGCAGCAACTGTGATTTAAATGACTAAAATTGTGTTTGTGATGTCATACCTTTAAAAAAAATTGAAGATCCGACGGATAAAACCGATTTTAATAGGGGTACTGAGGGACATCTTCAGTAGGTCAATACTTCTTTTTCCATTTTTTACTTCTTTTTTCCATTTTTTAAAAAGTTATTTCTAATTAAAAAAGGAATCAAAGTAGGCTATAAATCCTCCTAATGACTCTATATTAAATAAAAGTTGGATATATGGATAAAAGTAAATAATAACCTGTATAAGATAGTAGAATGAAGCAAATAGGAATCGAATATTTTTTTTCTAAAAAGATTTGAAATTTTTATTAATTTACACACTTGCAGTTTTATATTTTATTCCTAATTTGTGGGTTGCTAGGAGTAACTTAGTACCCTATTATCTTATTGTTTTTATTTATTATGTGCTTAAACAAAATGTTGTAACTGAATTCTTCATTTATTTGTGTTTAACAGTTTTGGGAAGGCCACAATGAAAAAAAGTATGTACAAAAAAAATTTAAATCATTACCTTTTTATAACAATATAGTAATGTTGTATAAACTTAAAACAATTCTCATTTATCTTCATACTTAGGAAAAACTTGATATTTGTAGAAGTTTACCTTGATGATTCCGAAATAATCACATTTCTTCACCGACCACAATATTTGGTATAGTATTAAATTTATATTTTATAAGAAATTTTTTTTTATAATATTTAAAATTATACTTAGTTTAATATTGTTCTAAATATGTATTTTTTAATTGTAGAATAAATTATTAGCAGTAATAAAAATGTATTTATGTTTTGTTACAGTTTGTGGAAGTTTTCAGCTCCATAGGAGGGTTCGTTGGAGTCTGGTTAGGCATATCACTGGTGGAGTTGACAAACTTCTTCGAAGCATTGCTTCGAATTTTAATGTATTCTTTAAGACGCAAAAATCAAAATTAAGTACCTGCTTAACATTTTTGGAAGTCAGCAGCTATTAAAACATGCATTACTGTTGTTTATTTAACCTCAGTTCTACCGTGTACCCAGTTGGATATCTGAACAATTATACTTTTATTTCTGCCAGTAAGATGTAAAATATGAAGTCGATAGTTATGAAACAAACTTAAAACATGAATTTAAGTTTACAAAAAATGCAGACATTAAAAGGTCAGTTATAAAGTAAAAACAAGATTTTTTAGTGAAATGCACTATTTAAAGTACTGGTTTAAAGATTTTGGTAAAAGGAGATAAAGAAAAACAGAAATATATTCAAAAAGTCTTTGTAAAAGTTACATTTAAAGAAATATCCAGTTATTGCATTTACTCATATACCAACTCTTCGTGAATGATAGTTATAAATGTCTGTATTTTTGTGAATTAGGAAATTGATAACACTGGATGACAAAATGTCAAAAAATTTCTGCAACTGTGGTTAAGTTACCTATTTACTTTTTTTGCATTTTGTAAATTATTTCATTTAAATAAAGTATGACAAATGCTTAAACATGCTACTATTTAGTTTATTATTATATTTAGATAGTCCTTTGCGGATATTCTGAATAAAAAATATTATTTATAACGGAACAGTAAATAGCAGAATATTAAAATTTAAAGAAAACAACATAACACTGAATTTAGTGCATGCATATAATTACTTCTTAGATTAAAATCAGAACATTAAAGAAAGATATTTGGGTCAATAATCTATATTGCTTACTTCATGAATCATCTCATGTATCATGCACAAAGTTAAAGATATTTTCTGATAAAGATTTCAAGCAGTTCAAAATATTTCAAAATAAAATATCAGCTTAACATGTGAAATACACAATGTAAAATAGGTAGAAATTTGCATTTTAAAAAATGTTGTTAAAAAGTTTATGGATTTATCCTCTTCACTCCTGAAAAAAATCCTATGCATACATCACCCTATGCGCAGAAAAGTGACCCATCAGACAAATATAACTTTTTGAGTTATAAATGCTAAAATATTCAAAAGTAAAGTATCTAGAGATTAGGGCAAATCTTAAATTGATTTGTAGAATAGTTGGGATGCATGTGGCGGATCTTTACTTTTTCTGAAATGAAATGCAATGAAAAAATTAAACTTTACACGAATTTTTTTGAAAAACTAGCTTTTTGGTGATAGGTCACTTTTCCGTGCAGGGTGCTATATATTCCTAATATAAACTTTTTTCTAAATAATTAAGTATTTAGAAGTATGTTTTGCATGTAATTTTGAAAAAAATTGTGTTTAACATTTGCTGAGGGTCATGTCAGAAGAATTTGAGGGTTAAAATGTACACATTTTTGGAGTACTCTATGAATAAAGAAATAAGCTCTGTCTCAGTATTTGTGATTAATAGACCATTTTAACTTTTGTTTGAATCAAAAATGTCTGAAAAATTAACCATTGAAAAACCTCTGAAAACTCTGCTTGACCCTCTTGGTACATCATTTTTGATTACAAGCAATATATCAGCTGCTTCAGTATTAGTATTTTTGGGAAGCTTGAACATTCAAGTTTATAATAAAAAAGTTAACGCCAAAGCGCATAACTTTGGTCTAAAAAAAAAGGTCTAAAATCCTAATATTTTTACAAGAGCAGAAAATATTAAGCTACAAAAACTATGTAGACACTTTAAAAACGCTATGCATTTTAAGTATTGAACTTTTAGCAATAATTTGTAAGCATTTTTTTTTGCTAAATTTTATAAATTAAAAAAAAAAATAGTGTTAGTTTAAAAAGTTAGGATATGGTTAGAATCCGGGCGGTAACTTTGGTCCAAGCATGAAATACACAAGAAGGATATCTTTTACCTTCTTTAAGGGCTGTGTTACAGAAATAAATATTAATATTAAAATACATAAACATAATAGTAACAAAGTTTGAAGTTACTATGGCATTAAATATTGGCTTAAAACTTAACATTTACATTGCACTACATCATAGATTGATATTAAACACTATGAATAACACTATTAAATGCTGCTTAATAGAATAAATGGAAACTTCAATTTTAATAGGGGAAAATAACTTATCTTTAGAATCAAGATTTAGTAACAAATATCTTCATAAAAAGCAAACGATTTTATTATAAAAGGAAAAACAATAATATATTTTAAATGAGAAAATGTTTACATTTCAACATTAGCGACTTTGAATGATGTCCTTTTCTTGCAACATCTCAAAAATGGATAATCATAAGAGTACGACTTCTTTAAAGTTAAACAGAATACACTTTTACATACATTTTTGAAAGTGTAGGTAAAGTTAAATTAAGAAATCCTTACATCTTGGGTCAAAGTTACCCTCATTCATCGAAAAAACCTTTCCGGTGACCAATAATTCAGTAAAGCATAAAAAGTATTCATCTTTGATTTAAAAAAAAAATGTATCATATTCATCCCAATAAATAAAAGAATAGTATTAAAAGTGTTGTATGTAGCTATTTTCAATATTTTTTTAGATGTTCCAAACAAAAGTTGGAAGAAACAGATTTTTTTTATTCAATACTTGTAAGAATATAAACATTATTTGTGGCATTGATAAAATTCAAATGAAAAACTTTTTCACTTGAAATGAAAGCCAATGTTGCCACCATTTTTAAAAATGTAAATGGGATCATTTTATGACAAGAAATTAAGAAACCAAATCTTTTTCGTTGCTCTGACCAAAGTTACCTTCCTTGGCCTTACCTACTTCGACAATGGTATTAGGAAAAATTGTAAACTGAAACTTGATGAACAACAAGGCTTACAACAACTTCTTACTATTTACAAATTAAAACTGTTTTTGAAAAAAATAGCATTTAATATCGTGCAAAGTTAAAAGAGGACCGGAATACATTAACAAGCCTGAAATTCGCACGACTTTCATTTGCAATCTAAATCAAACAATATCATTTCTTGGCAGAATTATTGGAATTCTGTAAGAAAACCAACTTATGGCATCAACTCAAATATATGCTTGCCCAAAGTGAGACAAAATACAATTTTTGTGAAAGTTAAGTTAGAAAAAGATTGAAAAAAATGGCAGAATAATTAATATTAAAATTTAATCTAAATTTTTTTCATGTGTTTCACAATGACTCCTAAACTTGGTCTTGCCTTTAAATCCAACACCACATGTGTCACAAAATAATAACTTATCAGGCAAATGAGTGCGCTTGTGTTTTGCAAGTGCACTTTTATCAATAAAAGCCTGGTTACACACCGAGCAAATTAGTCTCGGTTCTGAATGAATAGACTCATGCCAAGTCAACTTCATTTTGGTCTGAAAGTTAGCGTCACAAAGTGAACAACTGTATTTCTTCTCTTTTTTGTCATGTAAAGTTAGGTGGGACGCAAGACTAGATTTCTGCGCAAATTTTTTCCCACATATGTCACATGAATGTGCTTTCTCTCTGGTGTGAGTAACATAGTGCTTGAGTAGTGTGCTTTTTTGGACAAATCCCTTGTTGCAAGTTTCGCAAACGAATGGTTTATGTCCTGTATGGATTATGCTGTGCTTCCTCAGAGTGCTTTTGTCAGTGAAGGCTTTCAGGCATACATCGCAGACATGTGGTTTTTTTCCCTCGTGTATCAGAGTGTGGACATGTAAGCTGCTTTTTTGGGTGAAGCTTTTGTTGCAGGTTTCACAAATATAGGGTTTTATGCCAGTGTGTTGATAACTATGAACTTGTAGGCCAATTAATGTACGAAAAGTTCTAGGACAAATGCTGCAAGCATGCTTATTTTTCTTTACCTCTTTTTCTAGTTCCTTCAGATTGTTTTGCTCGAAAGTCGTTGCATTCTTGAAGAGATCACTGTAAACCACTTCAACACCTTCTCCCAATGTTAGTTCATGGTCTTCAATCGACATATTTTAATCCAGTGATACATTCACTTAAAAAAATATAAATATAGAACAATTAAATAATAATTTCAGCCAAAGTTTGTGTGTTAAAAGAAGTTTGTTGACTCTGGACTGATGGCTGGGCTGATTGCTAGTTTTGATTGCATTGATTTGTTGATTGCAATTAAATTCTGGTTTGGAGCTTCGAATAATCAATCAATACCCACGTCCGGAAAAGAAATTTTTATAAAATAAGTTAGGAAAGTAAATCATTATTACTTAAAAGACAACATCGTCCATACAAAATCTGGGGCAGATTCTCAACTACGTCGAATAGGAAGAATCGTCGGAAATTCGAGTTGCCGACATATCTTGTCAGTATTTGCGATTCTCTTCTCAAATAGTCGACGAGTGGAGTTTTCGACGGCGTTTATTCGGGTAATTTTTCTCGGCACCTCTGCCGGCTATCGCGAAAGAAAATCCCTCTGTAGGGAAAATTGCGGTAGCGAAAATGTACCCACTGCCTGGGTAGTAAAGATTTCATTACCCCCCCCCCCCCCCCCCCCCCCATGATGCATTTCGGCTTTGGTGATCACTCACAACAAAAGCAAAAATGGCGAGCAAGTGGACCCATGCTGAAGTCGTTTTTTTTAGCTTCGTATGACCGTAAATATTTCTGTTAATTTTTTTCAGATTTTTCTGATAATTTTAGAAGTTTAAAACATGAAATTTTAAAAAGCAATTATATTAAAATGAACTGACTTTAAGAAATATTAAAAGTACAGATATTTTTTGTGTTCATGAGTACTTTTTGAGACAAAAATCCATAAAAAAATCAAAATATATATTTTCTTACTTATATTTATTTAAATTTTCTAACCCTGTTTTTTTTTTAACGTAACTATAATTTGTTGCATGTTTGGTAGGCATTTGTAATAACCAGAGGCATTAAATGGAATGGACTACGCATTGGCAAACCTAAAGTGTCCTCTTCATGTTCGGGTAGCAGTCATCTGTGACTGCGACCTGACCGTGGCGAGTTTACCCATAGAGTTAAGAAGGAGAGGTAGAGGGGTCTATGAGTTCAAATGTTTTGAAGCAGGGCTATCAGGTTTTTCGAGCTACTGCGCATCATACATACTGGCACTGAGGTATCCCAAGATGCACGCTCTAGCGGTGTTTTGAGCTACTGCGCATAACATAGTGACCGAAACTGGCACTGAGATATCCCAAGATGCACCGCTCTAGCCTGCTTCATTTGTGCGCTACTGCGTACATACATGGACCTCTCTATTCTCTTTCGTAACTCTATGAGTTTACCATTTGGCGAGTTTTTCCACAACGACTTGAACATATGAGGCCGACAATCTAGTGGTATGAAAAAGAAGTTGGGAAAGGAACACAGATGAATTGCTATTTCGATGTAAAGTAGTAAAGATTGCTACTTTTGGCATCTTATTGCAGCTATTTTAATAAAAAAAAGCTAAACATTCTTTTTTATAGTTATTTTATTGTGGATCCTATCAATACATGTGGCACACACAGAAGGCTAATTAGAATTTTTACAGAATATTTTTAGCAAGAAAGTAATCTCTGAACTTTAAAAGAGCTTATAGAATAATTTACTCTATTAAAAGTATAGGTTTTTAGGAATAAAATTACGATAAATATGCCTATCTAAACAATCTTACCTGTGAAGTATCTCTAGATTTCTTTTTAATTTATGTTTACTTTTTTTAAACTGCACAAAAATTAAGCATCTAACAGAGATAAAACGAATAAAAGCAAATATATTGAACACAGCAGCAAAAAGCTAAAAAATTATCGTCTGCAATCACATTGAAATCCACACAGTGATATTGTCAAACCCACGTGACTTGGAAAAAGATGTGAGTCACCATTTCGGTTTGCTAGCCCAGATCAAAATTTATGCTATTTTTGCTTAGCTAACTAGCATAAAAGATGCTACTGCTAGTATAGGAAACTAGCATGGGATGCTTAAAATATTTGCTAGTTTAGCATGGAAAAACTAGCATGAGATGATTAAAATTCGAACACAATTTATGCTTATTAGCATAAACAAAAAAAAGCATCACATGCTATAAACTTTTGCTTATTTAGCATAATTTTATAGCATCACATCATATAAACTGTTACTTATTTAGCATAATTTTATAGCATCACATGCTATAAAATTATGCTAAATAAGATACGATATATTAGGTACAAAAGTTTTAAATGAGATGGCGCCACCATTTTTCTTCTATTGGCCAGCTATAATAGTCAGACTGGCATTATCCGTAAATGATGGTGATACTTGAACGGATAGGAGGAGGACAGAACTTGCAATCTCAAGGCCCGGTCCACGAGGAGCTGCGCATTTGTCGTCGCGGCTATGTAAGCTTGTAGTGCGCAAGCATGTAATTAAAGTGGTCAAAATGATATTAAAGGAGTTTTATGTTTTTGATTGAGAAATTTTGATTTTTCTTTTGCAGGTTTCAAATTCCTTTTAAATATTACTTTATTTAAGTCAACAATAACACTAATAGAAATATGTCAAATTTCAAAATATTTTTTGGTAACATTACGTATTGAAAAGTTTTATGATTTTTAATATTTATTCATAAATCTATTTTATTTATTCTATTTTTCAAAAATTAATCGTGGCAAAAAAAGTTAAAAATTAATTTCGAAGTAAACAAAAGAAATCAGTTATCACGCAGTAAAAATATTTAGCTTTGCCCGCAATTAAAAATGTTGTGGTTAAGTAAACAAAAAATAACGATTACCAGTTTGAACTTGATTTTTTCGGAAATGAAGTTTTCGAATTTATTTGACGCGATTTGTATTTCCAATTTTTTCAGTTTCTTATAGATGGCGATATCGATTCGTCATAATTTTCCGACGAAACGTACGTTGGTCAAATTTTCACCTTTGGCCGATATCGAATCAATGACTTTTATCGATAGAATTTCGTTCAACGATTGCCGATGTCGTCTCGTGAACGTTCGGATTACGGATGCGATATAACCGGTGAGTTTTCGTTAAATCCGATCAACGATCGATCGAGCAAATTTCAAGAAACATTGCTACTGTAGGGCCAGAATCACCGTTACTTTTCCCCCTTTTTGTAATAAATTTTTACTTAATCTGTCCTCAATAGTGTTAATGTTTGCACATTTTACACTACTTACAATTTGTTGAACTTCCATGTAACTCTCCTGTATGCTAGTTGTATAGCATGCTAGTTAGCATAAAAAATATAAAAAATAGCTTGTCAAGGTGACTACCTCAGAATGTTTTTAAGTAACTTGCAGTGCTAGTTAGCATTATATGCTAGTTTTTTAGCACAGGATGCTTTTCTCTGTATGCTAGTTGTATAGCATTTTATGCTAGTTAGCATAAAAAAGCAAAAAATAGCTTGTCAAGGTAACTACCTCAGCATGCTTTTGAGAAGCTTGCAGTGCTATTTAGCATCATATGCTAGTTTTATAGCATGAAATGCATTTTTCTGTATGCTACCTTCATAAGCATGGCGTGCTAACTAGCATAAGGAAGCATATTGTAGCAAAAACATAGCATAAAACATAGCAAAAACTAGCATAGTTTTTGTGCTAGTACTAGCATAATTTTTAACTTGGGAGCACACTGTTTTCTCTAATTTTCAAGTCTGGCTACAATCGGCATAGTTCTAACGAAACGGTAGCGTATATAATATGTAGCAACCTCTCTCCTCTTGGCGATTTTTAGCCTACTTTTCTTTTTTTTAATTCGAAAGAATTAAAAAAAATGAAAAAGTAGGTATTGACATGCGGTCGATGTCCGTCTGTCTGTCTGTCCGTCCGTACCCCCATTCAAAAATCGGCTCTATCATTCGGATCTTAAGAATTATTTTTTTGTTAGAAAACCATGACCTCAGAGACTCAACTTTCATACTTTTTGTCCGTCTGTCTGTACTTCCGGAGGACATAAATATATTACATAAATATACAAAGTAAAAGTAGGTATTGACATGCGGTCGATGTCCGTCTGTCTGTCCGTCCGTCCCCCCCTTCCAAAATTGGTTCTATACATCTGATCTTAAAAATTCTTTTTTTGTTAGAAAGCTATGACCTCAGATACCCGACTTTCATACTTTTTGTCCGTCTGTCTCTACGTCCGGACGGACATAAATCTACTATCTGTCGGCGAATTCCCCATTGAATTTGCATTGAAATTCAATTTTGAGTCATTTAAATCACTGTTGCCAAATCAACAATGGCATGAGAAACTTTATTTAAAAATATTTGTAGCAAAATAATTTTTTCATGTTATTTTGGAATGCCGTCATAAAATGTAGCACAATGTGATTCTTTGATTGTTGTTTACCAAGAAAGCGGCAATGCATATTTTTAGCATACTTTTCTTTTTTTTTTAATTCGAAAGAATTAAAAAAAATGAAAAAGTAGGTATTGACATGCGGTCGATGTTCGTCTGTCTGTCCGTCCGTCCCCCCCTTCCAAAATTGGTTCTATACATCTGATCTTAAAAATTCTTTTTTTGTTAGAAAGCTATGACCTCAGAGACCCAACTTTCATACTTTTTGTCCGCTTGTCTGTACGTCCGGATGGACATAAATTTACTATCTGTCGGCGAATTTCCCATTGACTTAGCATTGGAATTCAATTTTGAGTCATTTTAATCACTGTTGCCAAATCAACAATGACATGAGAAAGTTTTATTTATTTACTTAAAAATATTTGAAGCAAAATAATTTTTTCATGAATCAGTTTGGAATGACGTCATAAAATGTAGTACAATGTGATTCTTTGATTGTTCATTTATTGTTTACCAAGAAGCTGCAAGGCATAATTTTTGCATACAATTATGCTTAGCTTTAATTTACATTTCGTATTTTTTAATGCAGTTTGGAGTAGTTTCATTACTTTTGTTATTAATAAATATTTAATTATTATTTGAACTACAAATAAATCGAGCAGACGATAAATAATATTAATTTAATTTGCGAAAGAATATTAAGGAAAATAGTTGATTTTGGCTTTTAGAAGTTTATGTTACAGGTGGATGCTGTGTTTAGCGATTTTTAGCCTACTTTTCTATTTTTAATTCGAAAGAATTAAAAAAAATGAAAAAGTAGCTATTGACATGCGGTCGATGTCCGTCTGTCTGTCCGTCCGTACCCCCCTTCCAAAATCGGTTCTATCCATCGGATCTTAAAAATTCTTTTTTTGTTAGAAAGCTATGACTTCAGATACCCAACTTTCATACTTTTTGTCTGTCTGTCTGTACGTCCGGACGGACATAAATCTACTATCTGTCGGCGAATTTCCCATTGAATTAGCATTGAAATTCAATTTTGAGTCATTTAAATCACTGTAGGTATTGAAATGCGGTTGATGTTCATCTGTCTGTCTTCGTATGTCTGTCTGTCTTTCCGTCTGTCTGTTTGTCCGTCTGTCCGTATCCCTCTTCCAAAATCGGTTCTATCCCTCGGATCTTAAAAATTATTTTTTTGTTAGAAAGCTATGACCTCAGATACCCAATTTTCATACTTTTTGTCCGTCTGTCTCTACGTCCGGACGGACATAAATCTACTATCTGTCGGCGAATTTCCCATTGAATTAGCATTGAAATTCAATTTTGAGTGATTTAAATCACTGTTGCCAGATCAACAATGGCATGAGAAACTTTATTTATTTAAACATATTTTGAAGCAAAATAATTTTTTCATGAATCAGTTTGGAATGACGTCATAGAATGTAGTATAATTTGATTCTTTGATTATTCATTAATTATCTACCAAGAAAGCGGCAAGGCATACTTTTGCATGCAATTATGCTTAGTTTTAATTTACATTTCTTATTTTTTAATGCAGTTCGGAGTAGTTTCATTACTTTTGTTATTAATAAATATTTAATTATTCTTCGAACTACAAATAAATCACGAGCAGATGATAAATAATATTTAATTAATTTACGAAAGAATATTAAGGAAAATAGATGATTTTGGCTTTTAGAAGTTTAAATTATAGCTGGGTGCTGTGTTTCAATTTTTTTTTTCTAATGTGTATAAATCTAGTGTAGAAACGGCTGTTGATGATATTTACTTTAGGAACCTAGTTTTTTTTCCCGATTAGAACTTCAGTAAGTATTTAAGTAACAGGAAAGTAGGCTATTTTAGTTCTTTATGAACTTCTTGTTTTCTAATGTGTATAAATCTAGTGTAGAAACGGTTGTTGATGATATTTACTGTTAAGAAACTAGTTGTTTCCTGATTAGAATTTCAGTAAGTATTTAAGTAACAGGAAAGTAGGCTATTTTAGTTCTTTAAGAACTTCTTGTTTGCATACAATTCTGCTTAGTTTTAATTTACATTTATTTTTTTAATGCAGTTTGGAGTAGTTTCATTATTTTTTTTTATTAATAAATATTTAATTATTCTTCGAACTACAAATAAATCGAGCAGACGATAAATATTATTAAGTTATTTGTGAAAGAATATTAAGGGAAATAGTTGATTTGGCCTTTTAGAAGTTTATGTTATAGCTGGGTTATGTTATAGCTGTGTTTAGTGATTTTTTCTAATGTGTGTAAATCTAGTATAGAAACGATTGTTGATATTTACTGTTATGAACCTAGTTGTTTCCCGATTAGAATTTCAGTAAGTATTTAAGTAATAAGAAAGTAGGTCATTTTAGTTCTTTAAGAACTTCTTGTTGATGTTGAGGACGTTTTCGGAAGCTTCTTTACTATTGAATGAGCAAGTCCATTCTATTTAGGTCTCTGGTAATATCCAATTAAAAATAACTATTTCATAAACTTTGGAAATTTATTATATTTTTAGATAATATTTTTATTGAAAGGTTTTCATTCTTATTTAATCCTATCGGATACAGCTCTAACTCGTCGGCAACTGGTGCATTTACACCCATTATTTTTTGTTCAAAACTATATTAGAGCGTAGTACGTTATTTTCTACATTAAGTTTTTCAGCAAAATAAGTTACGGAGCGATCTTATTGTTATTAAAATATCGATGATAATATCTACAAATTTATCAAACCTACAGTTAAAGGAAAGATTTTAAAATGAATCAAACTCAAAATTGTTCTATGCTATAAAATGTAATGATAATAATATATATGATAAAATGTAATGTTTATAATGTAATAATAAATGTAAATAAATGTTTTGTAATATGATAAAATGTAATGATTTGAATTAAAAAATGTGGGTATTTAAAAAAAAGTCGAAAAAATAATCAAATCATTCTTTTCTTTCATAACCGACGAAACTTGATCTTGTCGTGTGAAATTAACATCTTGTCGTGTGGAATTAATTCATGCGCTCATTTATCTAAATACATTTTTGAAAAAGTCTTCTTTCCCAGCTCAAAAATATACTCAGATTTGACCTCTCAAGAGGGGGCCCGGAGTGACCGTTGGCTACGTTTAGGGGAGCAGTTCTTCGCCACCCAGCCAACGACCAAAACTCGGGTTATTGAATTATTTGTGA
Organism: Oedothorax gibbosus; assembly: GCA_019343175.1. Lineage (NCBI taxonomy): Eukaryota > Metazoa > Arthropoda > Arachnida > Araneae > Linyphiidae > Oedothorax > Oedothorax gibbosus. The sequence goes on along the minus strand of JAFNEN010001041.1, from coordinate 24,817 downwards.
TTTGCGCTTAGTAATCAATTTTTACAGATTTATTAAACTATTAACTATAAACAAATTAACTTTTTTAAGTTTCCGAAATAAGAAATATTTTGAATGGTACCTTAACACATGATCAGGCAAAAGTTCAACCGAATAACTTATGAAAAATGTAAATATAATTTCACTTTCAGAAATTATTAAAAATATTCAATTACTTTATCACATTTTATTTATTTAAAAAAATTATTATTACGAGATTTGCTTTCTCAAATTGATAAAATATTTTCTCAAAAACTTATGTTTTAAATTTGTAAATATGTGGAATCTATGATAACTACGTGCTGAAAAATTTTCAGAAAAAATTAGTTTATGCCTACTTTAATTTTAAAACAATATTAACCAATAGTCTCGTTAACTTGTCTTAAATGACTTCGTAATGGTACGTCTACTAACTTTTTGTTACCTTTTGCAATCCATGTCTAGTGTTTGTCTTTTTATAGTTTCTATTGTGGGTTTAGTATAATTCTTTAAGTATTATTCTACTAATATATTTGGTTTGGAAGTGTAGAAAAACAAGTTCTTAGAAAACCTAAAACAATTGTTAATCAAATTGTTAATCGAATTCTTTAAAAAAAAGTACTGGAGTGAAAAGTGGAACGCCATGCATGCATCTATGTAAAATTGATAACCAACAAAGACAAAGAATTATAAATCAATAAAAAATTAAATTAAGTATGTATTTCAAATCCATTATTCAATGGAATGGTCAAATATTTATTTAAAATCTTTTTGGTGCAGTAAATAGCACCTGCCATCCATGTGTTTTATAAAATGAATTAACGTAAACACGTATTGGGAGTTCTTGCAATATCAATTTTTAAAAAATCAGGCCTTTTTATAGTTTTAAAACTTTTATTTTTTTAAAATTTGTTTAAATTTTGGTTTGCTCAATATGAAAGTAAAAATGTGAATTATTGAACTTTTGAATAGGACTGTAAAATAGCCGTATCTGTCATAAATGATGGAAGAATTCACTGCCCAAAATTTTCGAATTTTTCTTTTCATGATTTGTAGTCGTAAATATAGGTGAAAATGAACAACGTAAATAAGTAGTTTAGCTTAACAAGGTTTTTTTTATGCAAAAAAAAAGAAAGTTGTCATAACCTTCTAAACGAAACTAAAAAAAATCTGGAAACATAAATGTTACTTGAGGAATTCAATTAAGAATGTGTTAAAATCTTTGGTATGTTAAGTACAATTGACATTAAATACAAGAGTTTAAATATTCAAAGACAGATACATACTACTGATTGAGTAACATGTCAAATCCTACTTACAAGGGATTTATGCACAGTTGTTAACAATCCTGACTAATTAATTGATAAGGTTTATTCAAACTCGGTTAAAAATTATTAATTACTAATTTAGCTGTAAAAAGTAATTTAGTAGGTAATATAAATATGAAACTTTAAAACAAGAATCATGACGAAGAAAAAGTATTTAAGGGGAGTCGGATGGTTCTATCTCGGCTATGTTGATTTTCCTAACTTAAGGAATATTTTTCTCCGGAACTATATATGAGATAACATTATGATCTTTTTATATTTTGTTCCATACATATAGCTCTTTGGTTTAAACTGAGGATAGTTAAAAGTATAAGAAAATACTTTTACAGTGATTTTTAAAGAATGTATGCATTAAAAAACACACAAAAAAAAATCAGATTTAAAGTTATATAATTTTTTTTGAGCAGAGATATTTAAAATCACTTAGTGTTAATCAAAAAGCTATTAATGGGGAAGAAATAATAAAACAAAATATGTTGATATCTTTTATAGTTCCTAAGAAAAGTGTTCCTAACTGTTGAAAAACCTTATATTTTAGAAAACGAAGAAGAAATGTAAGGTGTAGGAAAGAACTGATGTTCAGAGTGTCTCAAAAATGCTTATAAAAAGAAAGCCACTTAACAGAAATCGATAATCTTGGTCTTAAATTTAAGCTAAAGATATGCATAATAAAAAAAAGAACAACAGAAAATCGACATTTTTGACCCAAACACCCATCCCATCCGACTCCCCACAAGTCTTTTGACGCCATGATTGATTCATATGAATGTGTAATTTAAAAAAAAAAAAATTCTGGAACTCAATGCCTGTTCCAGGAATGCCTTTACATTGTTTGTGATTACAAACATTCCTAATTATTTTGTAGAGAAAATTGAGTTCAACAAGACTGTAGACTGTGAAATGGAACAAGATTTATCACCGAATGTCATACGTTGAAATATTGCTCAATATATATTTTTTAAAAGCTATGTTTTTCTCACAATCATCCCGCTAGATGGCGTGCTCCACTCCACCATCCTCTTATGCATCTTTCCGGTGAAATAAATCCTCATCCCCGGTTGAATCAATATTCTGAATCTTCCCCTAGTCCCTACTTCAATAGAACAGTAAACCAGTTTCGGTTTCCTATGACGAACCGCGTTCAATTATACGAGTACCAACAAAATTGTGATTTTTCTACGTCTCCATAAGTCGCCAGGCTTCTTTCTTACAAGCCATCTTCTAGAGAGTCATTGAAAATGCAGCGTCATTTTATTTGTGTTTTAGAGCTGGCCTTTCTTTTACTTTTGATGTTTGGAGTGGGTAAGATAGATATTTATTTTCATTTTTTTAATACAGGTGATTTTTTATTTATATATTGTTTCTTGTCTATCTCCGAAGTTCAAAATATGTTTTGAAAATTTTCTTCTTATTCTTCTTCTTAAACTTCTTATTTCTATTTTAAATGATGTATTTAATTTCCAGCTGCAAAGTAATTGCCAGCGTTTAAAGTAATTATTTTTAGTGTCACACATAATAGCGCTTCCCTTTTGAATTATGTATTGTTTTGAAAAGCGCCAGTGACATTTATAATGAAGCATTCGGTAATTGAGATAGGAAGTAGTGATAAAAGTTATTTACTGGTAATGCTAAATGATTTTGTTATTTAAAGTATGTTATTTTTGGTGAAATTTTAATCATTTCTATATGAAGTATTCTAAACTCAGAGAGAAGTTTTATTATTCAAACTTAATTGTGTAGATTAATTTAAAGAAAATAATCTATAAATCAATTCGATTGAATATTTTTTCGTTCAAGAATACTAAACACTTATAAATTTATGATTTTTTTTTGTATTTCTTAAGTAATTTGTTTTTGAAATTTTGAACAGGAATTTTTTTTTCCATGGCATAATATTTTACCGGGATTTGTTTAATGTCAAATAACATCAAACTTTTTATTTTTTTCCTAAAATAACTTCAAATTTGTAATTTCTAAGTCATTTACGTCAAATTCAATATTTTTATGACCATATATTTTTTATCACTTATCAACTAAAATTATTAATTTATCAAATTAACTTAATTATTAGGTACTGTTATACTTGGTTTATATAGTTTACGTATTTTTTTAAATGTTAAATTAACGATTTTTTTATCCGTTAGTTTTTTAGAATGGGATTATAAAATTGCTTAATTTTTCACTGAAATTATTATTTTTTTGTTTTAACAGAACGAACGTGTTTTTGTGACCATTGAAGCGTTATAAATTCCTTACAGAATCTGTGCGTCTGGGAATTCTAATAAGACCGAGAGTAATACAAAATTGCGAGGTTCTTTTTCAACGAGAAAATTTTCAGGTAGTCACGTTTTCAATTCCCTTCTGAAATTGTGACCAAAACGCTTCTCGACTGTACGTGCGATCAGCTCATACCTCGAAAATGCATTTATTTGGGATAGCGAAATATTCTGCAAAAAAGGCTTTTACGTGCTTTGTAAAAGAAGTGGTTCTGATTTCAAAGTATTTCTTAAATTTATTTAAGGGAAATGAGGAGGGGGAAGTTTAATTTTCTAATTTTTCTCAATGACGTCAGTGAATTGAGTATGCATTTTTTTTAACTAGTGAAAGTGTGTATAAAATTCAAAATTGCAATGTGAAGGTATAGCTGAAAAAAATTAACAATAACAAAAACCTACATAAATGTGGGAGTTTTGGTAAAAGTTTCATTTTTGTCCAATAATTACCCCGGTACGCCCTACATGTTTTTAAGTACCGTCAGTGCGGGTAACTTTGGCCAAAGTCAGTTGTTTTGTTACCGACTAAAGTAGAGAAATTTGAACACAAAACCGTTTTTACAAGCATTAAAAATCACATATGCATTTAAGTGAGTTTTGTACTTCTAGGAATAATTTGCAGGCATTTTTGTTACATTTCATAAGTTTAAAAAAAAATGGTACTAGTTTAAAAATTAGGATACGATTCGAGTCCAGGAGGGTAACTTTGGCCACAAGCACGAAATACTCACCAAATGTACCATTTACAGCTTTTAGGGCTGTCTAATAGATTTAAATTGCAATAATAAAACTAATTAACATTAGAATTAATAGTTTTTAAAGTTTATTAGGTGATTTCAGGATAAATACAAGAAAAATTCTTATTTGTTTCAGTTTATGCTGCATTGCCCAATGATTTAGCCGCAATACTTTAGAACACTTTGAGCTGACATTTTAAAAATTAATTTACAGTTCTAATAAGAAAATCAACTAATGTATTTTTGAAAACCAGATTTAATGATAATTATTTTCATAATCAAAACGCAAACGATATTATTATGAAAAGAAAATAACATATTAGTAATTTAGAATTCTAAAAAGTTTACATTTCTAGCATTAGCAATTTTAAATGTCGCTCTATATTATGCTTAAAAACAGTTTTAAAAAGACATAATAATATAGAATATCCATAAGAATAAGATTAAAATGTATTATTTAAAATTAAGTTAAAAAGAATCTCGCTTTTCGTTCATTTTTTAAAGTGTAATATAGCATAAGGAAATCATTGTAGCTATGGCCAAAGTTAGCCGCATTCGTGGTCAAAAGATTCCCGGTGACCAACAATTAAATACAGCTTTCGAAATATTCAACATAGAATAAAATAAATGGTGGGATATATTTCCCAATATATTAAAGAATCGCATAGAGTATTTACTTGCTCAATTTTCAAAAATTTTTGAACAATTCTAAATGAAAGTTTACTGAAGTAGTTTTTTGTTCTTCAACGCTTGCAGAAATAAAACACACTTTTTTGGTGTTGCCAAAACTAAAATAGAAAAAAAAATCTTATATTAAATTAAAGCCAATGTTGCCACCTTTCTAAAAATGCTAACTAATTTAAAGTCTGATGATTTTGAGCAGAAAAATTTTAGAACAAATCTTTTTCCGACGCGTTGGCCAAAGTTACCCTCCATGGCCAAAGATACCCGCTTTGATGGTAAATTATTTTTTTTTTCGAAATTTTTTTGAATAATTTGCCCTATTCGTTTTTGGAAGTGTGGTACAATTTACTACGAAAAAGGGGAACGTTTTATAGCTCAACGTGCTTACATTTAATCTCTTGCTGTCCAAAAGTATATTTACTTTTTTGAAAAGTAGTAATGTTAATATGTAGATAAACAGGTAAGGTAGGTAAAGAAATCTTTTTTCTACAAAATAAATAAAAGTAAAAAGATTTACAATCAAAACGAAAACACATGGAAAACTAGCCTTGATTTCTCTTACTATTTTAGATAAAGTAAATTGGTGTTACTTTGGCTGTTTAGGGTATTGCTTTCATAAATATACATAAAATCTTATTAACAACTTTATACTAGAAAAACTATTTTAGGAGTATTAAGCCATGGTAAAATCTTAGCTCTGTTAGAAGAGCCAAAATTTATCAATGAGTGTAGCTAGGTGTTGTTAAGGCAAACTTGGTACAAAGTCATAGTTATAAGGAACGTAGTTTCTCCATTTAAATGTAAAGTGATTGTAAATTAAATAAATTTGAACTGTGTGTCTTTCAGATTCCTCTGTGGAGAATATGAAATGCTACCAATGCGAGGTGAGAGAGTCTTCTCTTTGTACAGATGAATATCTTCAAACTTGCCCGGACAATCAGGCTTACGACAGCTGTCTTACGAGAATTTACAAAACCAGTAAATTCGATTTTTTTTAATTGCATGCCGTTTAGAATTTTTTTAAATACAGTTCCAATAGCATATTTTGTTTATGCACAACATTGTATAGTTTTTATACAACAGAAAAAATATCAAAATTTTTTCAATTATTGATTTGTATCTAAGAGATTTCCGTGTTTCAGTTTCATTTCGTAAATTAACGTAATATTAAATTTACAGAACTTTGATAGTTTTGAATCTGTGCTGTTTTCAGAATTGAAATTAATGAATCATAATTCTTTTTTTTAATTGGTAATTGATTCCAAGAAAGTTTCAATCTAACAAAAAGCAAATGATGAAATCATTTCATTCCATTCCACGTTTTTGGCATAACACCGGCATCTGACCAAATATCCTGACTCTTGTGTTTTGAAAAAAACTTACGGGCTTAGAGGGAAAAAAACGGCCGTTATTTTTTTTTTTACATTGCTTGGTGAGAATGTGACTCAAAACTTGTCCAAACATGGACACACCTATATGAAGTTAAAAACCAAAAAATATAAAGAAGAGGCAATAATCAAAAGTAGGCCTTCTGGTTTAACCAGTAAGCTAAAACTATAGTTGAAAAAAAATGTAGGTTTTTGCTTTAATAATAATAGATTTACTACGATATTATTATCCACTTTCAGGAATTTAAAAATATGTTATATATCCACATAATTGCTGGTATTTATTAGAAGCAGCTCACGGTTATTAGTGTAGTGTAAAAATAATTAGTGTTGTGACACGGTTAATTGTATAGTACATAGGGTAATTAAAGATGTTGTAACCATACTAATAATAGTCATGATTGAATTTTCGTAATGATTTGAACTGCTAAAAAATATTAGGGGAGCGCATGGCGCCCTTCCATTTCCAATGATTAATTCTGGAATAATCTGTTTGCGATTTTTTCACTAAGTGAACCTCACACTTATTTCAAATAAGTTTTATCAAATTCTCCATACATTTTTCTATAAAGTTCATAGATTTTTCTATAAAGTTATAGTTTCTTTTTGTATAGTTAGAAGGAAGAATCATGTCTTTTGAAGAATCAAATAACGTTTGTTTTAATTAAATAAAAATATGAAAAACATGGTAAAATAAAAATTACTCAGAAACAATTTTATTAAACAAATTAACCCTAAATTCTTCATGCTTGCATTTTTAGATGTTTAAAAGTTGATTGTAACTATTTTTAACAAATAAAGTTTTGAAAAAAATATTGTTATAATTTATTCAAAAGTTTTGATTCCATTTTCCCTTAAATTTTAGTAAAATAAATTAAGATTCCCCCCCCCCCCCCCATATTTTTAAAAAAATTCTTCTGGATGCACAATGAATCTATTTGACAAATTTTAGATTTTTAGAATAAAAAATAAAAAGTTGGGACTGAAAGGGTAACAAAGTCCTCTCCTAATTGTTTTGAGCAGTGTAACATAGAGTAATTGAATATGTTGTAACCATACTAATAATAGTCCTGATTGAATTTGTGTCGTGATTTATAATGATCTGTATTGCATTCCAGAGGACGACGGACCCTGGATCCACAAGTCTTGCGCCTTGGCCCCGTGCACGCTACGTGACCAGTCCCAGTCCTCGGGTCTCGGACTCGACTACTGCGACCGCAGCCAGAACGAGTACGATTGCGTCAGCTGCTGCAAAGAGAACGGGTGCAACACGGGTGCTGGAACCATCTGGAAGTCCGTACCTGCACTCGTTGTCACAACTGCCACAGTAGTGTACCTGATGAGAAAATATGGTTGGCTGTAAAAATCTGAATGCAGTGGTATGATTCAGTGTCAGGAGAAGGTTTTGGTAGTGACTAGTGTAATGGTGTGTTACTCTATATAGATTGCGAAGTTTTTTGTTGAATGGCCCGGACTTCAAAGATTTATTATTCATGTGTTCACACTCTTCATATTGCATGATTGCTGGTGATTTTAAGTGTTTTGTATGGTTGCACTGCTTTTATCTAAACTAAGAATGGTCGGAAATTAAATCTTAAAAGTTAACTTTAGTTAGTCACAGAGTTTACTGCTATTTTTTTCGAAATTAAAATTACACCAAATAAATAAATACTAGAATAAAATCTAATACAGGATGCAATAAAAATTTTGTTTATGCAGCCATCATTACCATAACTTTTTATCGGTGTAAATAGAGTTTTGGAAGCTATACGTAGAAGAAACATATCAAAACAATAATTTTGCTTATTGCACAACGATAATCATATACTATATAATTATTATGCTTACAAATTTCCTTAAATACTTTGATAACAAAAATCAATCTCATATATGAACAGGAACTTAAACTTACATATTATCTTGACTAGACTGCTTTGGGTGGATAAACTGCAGTAACAATAAAGGATTAGACCATTTTTGCTCTGACAATATCAGTCTTTTGTTATACTTTCCTATAGTTTAGAGTAATTGAGTGCATGCAACAAAGATCCAAGTCATTAGCCTAGTTACCACAGTTTACCTGCCCACGGCAGTAGATTAAACAAAGGTTTAAATGTATCTGTAAATTTAGTTAAATTTTTTTAAAGACACTTGTTGTTTCTCACTTCGACAACCAAGTGGGTTTCTAACTATGACTAAAAATGTAATATAAATGGTAAGATAGTTAGTATTTAATTGTGTAATTGTAGCCATGAATTAGAAAATTTAAATGAAATGATAAACATCTCTGAATCACGCCAAAGTGTCTTTCAAAATGAAATTGCTACCAGAAGCTGGAACTTTTAAAGGTTTGATGCTTCTCTCCTGTAGTACTTCTCAAACATTCCACTATTGTAGTTGTATTCATAAAAACTACTTTTTGACATAAATCTGATGTTGAATTTGTACATAATCAGTCTTATTTTTTCAATTTAATACATATAATTCAAGAAAAATTGAGTTTCAAATTGTTTATTTACTCACTCATGTGTCTCACTGATGTACATGTTTCTGGCATATGTTAAGTTTATATAGTTCAATATATCTTTATTATATTATCAAATCGTCGATTGCTTGCAGTAAACTGTTTTTTTAAAATAGACATTTAAATTTACTTTTTACATTAATAATTCTAATATAATAACTTCAATGATTGTTTTACTTTAATTTCGATTTCTTAAATATGATAATAAAAATCCATTTTTTTCTATATAGTATTTTTTTCTGAAAGTTTATTACTATTGCCTATCAAATGTGTAAATTATCAATGTGAAACTTATCTTGAACTTCTAAAGAGGGTACGTTCAATCTTATTAAATGTAAATATAAATGTCACTCATACATTCTTCCAAATAAACGTAAGATTAGTGCGTTAATATGCAAATAACAGATTTTAAGGTTATATGTAAATAATAGATTTTAAGGTTATATGTAAATAATAGATTTTAAGGTTATATGTAAATGACAAATTTTAATTGCCGTTGTTTCATTAAATGTGGGCATATTTTTTTTCCATAATAATAGTTTGTTTTGCCTTTCAAGTGCCCACTTTAAAATATTTTCTCTTAATTGGTTTGCAAAAATATTTTCTACCTTTTTATAACTTACTGTATCAATATATTACAGTAAGTAAATCAGTATCAATACTTACTGTATCAATGTATTATAGTAATTAAAAAAACGCAATGAGCCAAATTAAAAATAAAAAAACTTTTAAAACGAAATTTTCTGTGTTTGGTCAAAAATGAGTAGAAACATTTTGTTCGTAAATTTAGGGGGGCGGGGCTAAACCGTACACCCATTTTTTTGGCCTAGATTTAAAGCTAGACGATCCCGTCAAGTGCTATAGTCTAGCGGCAGATAGCTCAAATTTACAGTATAAATATCGTTTCGCTATGCGTATGAGTATCAGTGTCTCAGTAAAAAAACTGTTTTTACTTTTTTTCTTATAATTTTCTTTTTTTCTTATAATTTTCCCAATATTAAATAAAAGGTAAGTGAAGAATCTTTTCTTGTATGCTTAACTGTAAGACCATAATAAACTACTTCTCATAAAATATCTTTTGGTTGTTAGCGATGATTGGTTAAGTGATAGAATTTAAGGTTATTTTGATATATTGCAGCGAGGTACATATTGGGGCTAAACCGTACACAGTCCCAAATGGTTTGCTATGGCAATATACCTACATCGATTGTAACTTATAAGGAAAGTAGTCCTACTAAAAATTTTAAAGTTTTATATTTCTTCTTAACCATTTTTTCAAAGTCCCCAAATAAAGCACAACTTTTAGGTTTGTTATGAAATTTTAGAACTTTTTTATTAAAGTTAACCAGATTTTTTTTAGATTGTAATTCAATCCTAAATTTTACAATTGTAGCACACAGTTTCTTAGTTACAACCTTTATAAGTAATAAAAAGTTTTTGTAAAGTAATCTATTGCATTACAATCATTACTTACCTTACCTAAACAGATAATTTTTAAACTGTACGGTATAGCCCCGACCCAAGGGGCTATTTCGTACAAGGTAATTTCTGTTTGATTACCAATTTTTATACATAAAAAGTGAAATAGTTCCAAAATGTTTATGTATGATCAGTAGCCTAATAATCAAATTATATATTGCTTTTGCTTATGTAACTTTTACTTTGTAATTTGCTATGTATCGACGAATCTCCCTTATGTGTACGGTATAGCCCCGGTCGCTCCCCTATATTTTATTATATTATCAAATTAAAGTTTGCTTGAAGTTAACTGTTTTTTAAATGTACATTTATTTTGCATTAATAAATTCGAATATAATAACTTCAATGATTCTTTTAATGTATTTTTATTTCTTAAATATGATATTATAAACTTCCACTTGTTTTTATATAGTATTATTTTATGAAAATGTATTACTAGTCCCAATCAAATGTGTAAATTAATTATGTGAAACTTTTCGTGAACTTCTAAAGAGGGTACTGTTCAATCTTATTAAATGTAAATATAAATGTCACTCGTACTTTTTCCAAAAACCCCGGACGATTAGTGCATTAATATATGAAGATTATACGAAAATGACAAATTTTAATAGTCGTTGTTTCATATGATATTATAAACTTTCACTTGTTTCTATATAGTAGGGGAGACCGGGGCTAGTTTTCCCATGTTGTAAGTTTTCCACGAGGCCTTATATTGGAAAAGATCCGTTAGGGGCGCCAACTATCTGCTTGGTTTATGAAGCAACACAGTCTATGTCACTCAAAAGAATCTTTGTTCAGTTGGTAGATAACTAAATCTTTAATATTCATGGCACGATTAAAGACAAAACATGGTGACGGGACATGTTTTCCTAAATTTTAAGGGGCTAGAATTTCAACAATGCCTTGTAGATAAACGTGCTTTAACCTTTAAATATTAAAAAAAATTAATTAGTTTTTAATGTATGTTCAATAAATATAATCATACATTAAGTTCTAAATGTAAAAAGTTTTGTTCTACGTACAAAATTGTCAAATTCAAACAATGTCTACATACTTATTAAAAAAGCTGACACAAATCGTTATATTCTGATGCAATATACGTTACTTTAATAACTGTCAAGAATGGATTTAGTAGCAGAAAAGCATTTAAGAACTTAAATATTTCCAATAGATCGTGAATAATTGATCTGTAAAATATTAATGTATCATGTTGTACCCAGAACTTTGGAGTAAATTGGCTTGCTAAGAAAAAAATAGAAGCAATAACTTCAATGCATGCGATACGATTTTTTGTGCAATATGTAGCAATGCTTAAGGCAACTCCTAGAAATGAGCACCAAACTATAGTTAAACAAAATGGGAATTTACACCATTTACTTTATTTCAAAGTCATGCAGTTGATAATGACCTTTATATACCAATTTAGTATAGTAAACTGGCTGTTTTACAATTTTACCTATATTCTGGGTATAATCTTTTGGGTTATTTACGTTTACAATAAATTGTACATAAAAATCAACAAAATATATTTTAAGTGTGTTAAATATTTTCAAGAATAGTTGGAATTTTCCCCATCCAATTTTTGCATTCTGGAAAAATGTACCCCGTATATACGGGGCATGTTTTTCAAATTAACGTGCTTGCATTTAACCATTCGCCGCCAAAAAGTGTATTTACTTTTTAGAAAAGTAGTAATGCTTGTTTGTAGATAACCATGTGAGAAAGGCAATGATAAATTATTTTCTTCAAAATAAATTAAAGTAAAAAATACACATTCAAAAAGAAGAAAACATGGAAAACTAGCCCCGGTCTTCCCTATTCTTTCCCGAAAGTTTATTACTATTGCCAATAAATGTGTAAATAATCAATATGAAACTTTTCTTGAACTTCTAAAGAGGGTACGTTCAATCTTATTAAATGTAAATGTAACTCATACTTTTTTTAAATGAGCGGAAACTTAATGAACGTTAATTCATGAAGGTTATATGCAAAGTACAAATTTTAATTGTCGTTGTTTCAGGAAATGTGGGCATTTTTATTTCATAATATTTTTTTTTGCATTTCAAATACAAACTTTAAAATTTGTTCTCTTATTTTCTGTTATATAACTTTACAAAAATATTTTCTACCATTTTTATAACTTACTGGGACGATATATTAATGCACCTTTCATAAAATCTATTTGCTTATAGATTGCTTTTTATGCATTTATAATGTAATGGAAACATAAATTCACATTCTTTTTAAATGTAGCTATAAAGTATTATTATTGTAAATAAATTGTATCTGATAAATATTGTAAATAAAAGTATGAAGTGAGTCATCACATTTTAGTTTGAATTTCACCAAGAAAAACGTTCGTCTTTCATATAGTAAATTAGTTTTTTCTTAGCTAACTGGCACTTAGTATACTTTATTTAAATTATTAGGTCCTTTTTCTTGTAATGTTCGGACATTTTAAGAGATATAACTGTTTAGATTTTAAGTAAATATTATGTATAACCCTTAGGGCACATCACATTTTAGTATATAATTCCGACATCTTTGAAATATTCTGACAAAACAATGTCAATCAGCATCAAACGGTGATTGTACGGCCTTCCTATAGGCAGTTGTTCACAATACAACAAAGCATTTTGATATTAATATTCTGGTAAATGATATTGAAAATTTAAAAAAATACAAGTAAAACATAAGTTGATTATTAGCGTTATGTCAGTGACAAATGTAAAAACATACATACAAGATTTTTGAAATTGAAAATCATAACCAAATTCAATCTATAATAATAAAAATGAAGTTTTTTATGTTTGTGTGTGTGTTCTTTATAGGTTAATTCCACGTAAAATGATACCACAACTGAAAAAAAAAATTCTACAGTTGTAACTTTTATATGTGCTTAAGAAAAGTTTGAATTTTATTTTTTTCGTATCAACAACTATTATTGTTTCACTTTTGGCAACACAGCAGCTTCAAAATGGCTGCTTTGTTTTGAAAGCATGGTCTCGTGTTTTTTCATCATTTTAAACCCAGGAATTTTAAGGTAAGAAACACATTTTATCAGATTTTTTGGAAAAATTATTAAAATAGATTATCAGAACTATCTTAAAAACACATTATTAATCGGCATTTATTACGAAAAGATACTTAATTAGAAAGATAAAAATCTCATTTTTGAATGTAGTGTGTCACGAAAAGATATAAAAGTTTCTATAACTTTTTAAAATAAAGCTTTACTTCAAAATTTTTACGATATTTTCTTTCTATAGTAACCTCTGCGTAATTCCACACCTTTTTAATTTTAAAATAAAAAGCATTTTCTCTATTTATAACACATTTTAGCTTTGTAGTGTAAGTCACAGCTTCTCTTTGAATTATCTATTATAGATTAGCTATAATATTTGTAGATTTCTTATATTTTGATAATTTTAATTTAAGATGGCTAAATCAACAGTTAAAAGAAAAAAAGTGCAAAGGGAAAGACTTTAAGCATGTGGAAAATTTCAAACCTTTAAAGAAAAGGAAAGCAAACACGACTTTACGGACAACACTTTAACTAAAAATACACCACCTCTATTGCAATGTTCCAACCGTTAGACAACATTGAATGACATTTCTCTGCTACCAATGTTGGTCATCTTTACCTTTAGTAATGAAAAAGGACCATTTGATGGACTTGGTGATACAGTGAAGAGGGGATAAAAGCAGCCACACCTTCCAAGAAAATTGACTAACTGCTTGGACAATTGACTGACTGCTAAAGATTTTTTCACTTTGCATAAGAAATCTGCCCAAACATATCACTATTATACATTTCTGACAATTGTATAAAGGGCGAAATAGGTAGATTAAATGATATTTGCTCATCAAAGGAAAATAAATATTTCCGATTCCTGACACTCAAAAATTGCTCTGCTTTTTAAAATTAAACAAATACTTACTTAAAACTGTCAATATTTCAATAAATCCCCAAAAAAACAACACTGCTGATTTAACAAATGGAAATGTTGTAAAAGGAAATACCTCTCAGCAAAATTCTGAAAATGAATTTGATGCTGAAAGAAGAGCTTCAGTTCCTTTTGTAGGAAAATTATCGTTAAATATTTTGTGGGGCAAATGTTAAGTATAGATGCTTATTCAATAAAACTGAAACATCTGCAATGGTCAGGAAGTCTTTTTGCGTGGCCTGAGAAGGAAGGTTTTTCAGACAATTCTATTGAAGAAAGAATTAAGAAATTACCAGAAACCAACTTTAGGGGACGTTGTGTAACTTTTTCTAACTATGATTTTACCATGTATGCAATTCACGCCTTCGCCCTGGGTGTAGTTTCTCTCTGTGTGTCAGTAAAAACTATGTCTGTGACTGTCTGAAGGTTTAAAAGCGGGTCTCTGATCAAGCACACAAGCCGGAAATACATGTACCATTCCAACCAACCTTCAGAAACTAAATTCATTATTTGAAAAATAATAGACATGTTTCATGTGACTTAATTTCGATCAGTCTCCATTCCAGGATTTTATTGAGGTTTTAAGTGATGATTTCTTTATTGATGGTTCTGTTGATTGCATATATGGTTCATTCTAAACAAATGTTACAATTCCAACTTCAAATGATAAAAAAATAAAGTTTTGTTTTATTTAAAATATTTGTACTATTACATTAAGAATTGACATATGTAATGAAACTCTACAAAATCTGTACATTTTAAAAAAATAATTTATGCTTTAAGTCAAATTTTTCACTTACTGTAATGCTATTATACCGAGAGTAAGGAAACGGACGTGATAAAATATGCGTACAGACACCACACTCGAATTGCTTTTAACTACAAATTTTCTACAGTATAAATATTTTCAAAGATAGCAGCGCTCCTAATTTCTTAGTTTGAACTACGTTTAACGATAACGCTTCTTATTGGAAGGTTCATTGCAACGGGATCCTTATTGCAGGGTGGAACTAATTGGTTTAGTTTTTTAAACGAATGTAGTTGGAGTAGTTTGGGTTGTGGTCGTTTTACATCCGTAATATCAACGTAAATTTCATAGTTGTGTTTTTCATTCGATAAAAAAGAAAATGCGGCAGCGATAACCCCAGCAAAAAAAATCAGCATAAAAACTTGAAGGAAAAATTACCCAAATTCAGGCATATTTCCTTTATTAAAAATCAGCATGTTTCCTGCATTTCAGAAAACTGCAGGAAGCATGCTGATTTTTTTATGCAGGAATTTTTTTTAAAAAAAAGTTTAAATTTTAAATGCAATAAATATTAAGAAACCGCAATACAGTTGTGGAATGCAATTTAAGTATTTGAAGATTTATAGTTGAACATAATAAGAAATGTAAAAAAAAATAATCTTATTTAAAATTTGCTTTTCTATTCACAAAACCATACAGGTAAATATTTTCATCATTGATCAAAAGTTTAAATTTATCCACTTATTTCTAATAGCAAATGAAGTATATGGATAAATGTCTTCTCTTGCATTTTAATGATAGAGAAAAAAATGAAAACAAGACAAAACATGGTGACATGGTTCTTAATTCACAAAAATGTGATAATTTTCCATTTTATAAGTTGAAGATATTTATGCTGAAATTAAACGTTACCATCAGACAATTCTTTTGAATTAGCAAATAATAAGACTAAAACAAAATCAAATAAAAAAAAACTTTCAAAAAAGAAATTCTTGGAATTTATAAAACCTACATTTTACCTGCATTTTCCTTCCTTTCCTTTACAAAAAAGCAAATTATCAGCATAAAACCTTCATAGATTGTTGATTTATGCAAGTTATATCTTTCTAAAACCAAGCTACAATAAACCTTTACATAAGCAGCAGTTATTCTTTAAAATTTAATATAATAATTTAATCTCCAAAAACCTTTACAAAAACTGCAAAATACCAGCATAAAACCTTCATAGATCGTTGATTTATCAATATAAGCATCAATAATTACGAAATATTTCGAAATATACCATTCGTAACATTTTTTGAGAATGACCTTGATGCTTATTTAAGCTATTTCCGTGTATTGTAACTATCGTGGTTGTTCAAGGCCATCGCACTAGATTTGCATATTAGGGTTTTATGTTTTTATTTTTTCGCCAAATATGTTGCCGAACTCGCCAAATTCTTACATAAACGCACCAAATGACCAAAATGTGTTCTTGAATAATTTACAAGCTAGTTGGTTGTTAGAAAGTCATCGTGCTAGAGCTGTATAATAAGTGTGTTTGTATATATAGCTATATATTTTTTCTCGCCCAATTCTTACTCAAAACGCGCCAAATGAGGAAGGAGAATTTGGAATTTTAAGGTAATAAAACGGGATTTTATAATTTATAACAATTGGGAACAATAACATAACCTTATTATCCTATTGCGGATTAAATGGTACACATACTTGGATCGATTTGAATTTTATTTTAGCCTGTGCGAAGAACGGGTATTTATTTGCTAGTATTGAAGAACTCAGCTTAAAAATGTATTGTCGTGTTATGTTTGAAGCTAATTTGGATTTAAAAGCAAGCATAAGACATACAAAACAATCTTTAGAACATTTTGCAAGAATTTTCAGGGGCATATACGGACCCTTCAAATAATAATAAAGAAAGTTTTGATATAACTGCTCGAAATAAATGTTAAATGGATAATGATTTGCACTTACTGACATTTAAAAAAGGATAGACGTAAATTAAATTCATTTAAATTTTCAAACAAAATTTGTTAAAGAGTATTTAGCATTAAAATAGTTTGGAGCATCTATATTAGGAGATCAGTAAATTTGTATCATAATCATACTAAGTAAGATAAAGTAAACTTAGAAATAATAATAATAAATAGCAAAATTTAAAAAAAGATCTTAATAAAACATATATAAATATTAAGGAACCAATAATGATTAGTACATACTTTAAAAATAATAAATGAAGCACATTTTAAGCTTTTTTTTACACTTTAATATTTATTAAATTTTTGAATTTGATTTTTTAAAAACACTAATGTATAGTTGCTAAAATTTAACTGATATAATATTTTTTTTTATTAAATGATCGTTTGTATTTTAATTTAATTGCAATAAAATGTTATGAAAGCAACATAGAGGACAATCTTTACTTCAGCAGGGGCTGATGAGTGCTGCCCTCTATGAATGCAATGCTGATAAGCAAGATTATTTACATCTCCCCAAGAATGCATTCATTTATTCATTTTAATTAATTCATGTGTATGTGTTAAAGTGTATTTTTCAATAAAGTATTAATATAGCTATAATTTAACAGATTTAGTTTTTTAACAACTAAGTTTTTATCATTTATGGACATTCAAAACAAATATAGTTGCTAATCACAGAAGAATAAACCTTACCTAAAATTGAAATTTTAAGAGGTGGTGTCATCTAGATTTTTAAAAAAGATTTAATACATGGAATTTAATTCTAAGTTACTCGATTCAAAAATACTATTACAAAAATAGTCGCACACTTAAAAAGATTAAGAGGGACTGTCAGTCCCATAGAGATAATGCATTAGTTTTGAAATCACAATTTTTGCAAAAGAATTGCTTTGCCATGTTATCCCATTTTCACCAGGTATGGGAATCATCAAAACATCAATTTAAAACAAAATTGAATAGAAAATAACATCCGATTATTTAATTATTAATGGATAAAGTTGTAAAATAGTGTCGCCGTCTGCTGTAATTTTTGGCATTTTAAAACTTCAAAAATATATAATTAAATAGCTATATAACATTTTCGTTTCAAATTTGTTTCATTTTAATGTTATGTTGATTCCCATACCTGGGGAAAAAGGGCTAACATGGCAAAGCAATACTTCTGCGTAAGTTATGATTACAAAACTAATGCATTAGCTCTATGGGACTGACAGTCCCTCTTAATTTATCAATCATGTTATATAACAAATTAATAGCACAGATAAATTCTAGGTTATTAAAATATGTTCTAACAGTCGTAGAAAAAATATACAATATGTGATAACATTATATTATATTAATTATATTTGATTAATTATATTTGATTAATTATATTTGATTATTAAAATATTAATTATATTTGATAACATATTTGACAAAATATGTTATCAAATATAATTCAGTTTAACCTTTCATGCGTAAAATCAAATATTAATATTAATTAATTGTCTTTGAACACAGGATAAGTAAAATAAAAGTTTTAGGAAGAATTGACTTTACCTTTTTTGACTTAAATGTCCTAAAACCGAACATATCAACCAAAAAGTTCAATTTTACAATGTTTTCTCCAATTTGAACAATGAAAAATTAAACAGCGGCTTTTTAAGTAGTACTTATAGTACCGTCAGTAGATAAAGGGTTCAGACAAATGCAAGTTGCTTTAGTATAAAATAAAGTAAGATTGTACTTAATAGTACTTATTATGCTTGCTCACAATTCCTGTCTAAATTTAATGCTTTGAACTACTTTTCAACTCTTTATGTCATAAGTTTAGAAGAAATAAGCGTTGTCTATTTGCACTAATAGAGTGATAGGACTATCACTAGCAATCCAACAAAAATATAATTCTCGGACTTCCGCAGACATCAAGTCTGTACAGTACATGACAAAGAAATAATGAAAAACGAAACACTCACCAGTATAGTTAGAAAAATTTTGTTAAGTACAAACTACAAACTCCTTATTTAAGCTTAAATATTCCTCCATATTTTCATTTCTTACCATTTGTAAACATTAATTAAATTAAATTCGGAAATATCATTAAAATCGAGCTTGGAAAACATTTCTCCGGCTGTATTGAATATTTTTACAAACGGATTTTTTTATGTGATAAATGTATAGCTGACTTACAGGTCATGACAATCCCACTTTTTGAAATTGGTTCGAATATTTTATTTAACTTTAAAATAATAATTTTACATAAATAATAATAATTTTACATAAATAATAATAATTTTACATAAATAATAATAATTTTACTAATTAACAATAAATAATTTTACATAAAATATTAGAAGCGATTTCAAAAAGTGGGATTATAAATACCTGTAAGTTATCTACATTTATAATTTAAAAAAACCGTTTGTAAAAATATTCAATATAGCTTGCGAAACGTGGCTTAGAAAATATTTTTTCCCCATTAGATTAACACTGAGACACATTGGTTTGGAGACCCGCGGTCCAGCGAGGCCCATTCTAAACTAGCATGCTTTTTCGGGTTTATACTTTATTTTCGAACGCGCTGAACACGTTGAAATCTCTTTAAAATTGAAAATTAAAGTATAAATCTTACAACAATGTACAATGTTATTCCTATCGAGAAATCGGCTCACGTTTTGTCTCCTATACCCGTTTGAGTTCGAATTCCGAAAAATCGCTTCTTAAATGGCGCGAATGAACAAGAATCAGTTCCTAAAAAAATTCGGTCTCCTTACCTCCAATAGTTTTGGCTGAGCGTGATACGCGACTTAGTCAGTCTTTTTCCTTTAACTATCTAAATATGTAAAGTTTTTACAAAGTTAACAATCAGGCAATTTCAATTTTCAATTCCAAATAAAATTACAGTTTGAAAAGTGAAAGTATAAATAATGCAAAAAAAACCATTAGGATATCAGTATTTGCCTTTCAAAGTATATATTTTTTATTTCAAAAATGACACTTCATTGCAAATATTTTTTTCATTTGAAAAACTGAAATGTTTGTCTAAGCCAATAAACGGAAGATTATAAACGTCAAAAAGTTCCGAATATATTCATAAATCTCAGTCCACTCCGAGGTATCATTTCAACAATATTCATTAATCTTAAAATTGTATCAGTGAGTTTTCGCATAAATGTCAAAATGAATAAATATTTTATAACTTTTCAATCCTATTTATATTCTTTACGATGGTGACACGCCTGATAAATGTCGTAAAGCGTATGGCTGACTTTCTATTAATGGTACTCCATGCATTGAAAAAAATTATACTTTATATTCAATTAGTATATTAATGCTGTCTGTATACCTTAAACAGTATAACTTAATATTTTTCATTATTATCCCAAAGTATTAAGTGAAAAGTCGATCGAAAACAAGCATTATATTAAAACTTTGTATCCAGTATCACAATGAATACTTAAAATGATACTTAATCTAACTCATATATTTAGGAGTATGTAATAAAGATTCTATTGTAAAAAGTTTACACTTATTGTTTAAGAAATTAAAGACTTGTATAAATTGAAAATGGTAGCACAAAATATGTTGGTGGCTTCTGTTTTCCAAGACACCAGCCAAAAAATGACAACTGCTGACAACAGCCAAAAAATGACATTTTGACGAAATAATCGTCAAAAACAACGAAATGATGCTTGAAGATTGATGAATCATCAAAAGTAAAAGCATTATTTCTGAGAGTGTATAAAACACCCCATTCATAACCTTTTCTGTACATTTTTAACAAAATATCTTATGGAAGGGCCCCTCTAGGTTCAGCACCATCATCTTTAATTATTTTAATAGGTATTTTGTCCGTCTCGAAAGTTTAGGAAAAAAAAACGTTTTGAGTCATAAAATTTCATTGAAAAGATTTAGTTGAAAAAACTTGTGGTAGTAAGGATCAGGCAGGTATAAATAATTAAAAATATCATGAATCACAAAGAAAATAACAAATTATTAATTTTATTTGTATTAATGGTGAAAAGTACCCAAAAAATCTGTCTAAAAATATATAGAAAATCAATTTAATACACGTTTAATTGAAAATTTTCTCAATTTTATTGCTTTAATTGTATTTATTTTTGATATGATGAATTGAAAAACACGATATCCGGTGAATTTAAAAGATTTAGTAATACTATTAGTACAATTTATACCAAACATACAATATAGTCAGTCGTTTTAACTCTTTTACGGTGAAATATTATTGTACATTTGCTCCAAATATAAAATTTAACATCTTTTAATCCGAACCGAATGCCTACCAGCCTATCACCTTACGGTTTTACCACGAATTCGGGGATTTGGAGACATGCATTGACAGATTTTCTTGATGAAAAGTGCAGTCTTTCAAATATAAAATCACAAAATAGAGCAACATATTGTTCTTTTATGTATTTTAATACAATGAAGAGATAGTCTTCTCTTCAAAAAACGACTAAAAAGTCTGTCCCTTCAACAATAATTCCCTTCCACATCATTATAAACGTTACACCTTTATGATAGAAATTTTTAAAGGAAAAAACGGTTTCTTCAAAAGCTTATTTTTCAAGGTAGGCATTCGGTTCGGATTTAGAGATGTTAAATTGTAAATTTGGAGCAAATGGACAATAATATTTCACCGTAAAAGAGTTAAAACGACTATATTGGCTTTTTGGTATAAATTGTAGTGTAAACTAGTAGTGTTACTAGATCTTTTATATTCACCGGATATCGTGTTTTTTAAATTTATCATATCAAAAATAAATACAATTCAAGCAATAAAATTTTTAATATAGGCCATTAAACATGCATTAAATAGATTTTCTCTATATTTTTGAGACAGATTTTTTTGGGTACTTTTCACCATTAATTCAAATAAAATTTATCATTTGTTATTTTCCTTGTGATTCATGATATTTTAGTATATCATATAGTTGTATATTTTAGTATGTATATAGTTGTATATGCCTGATCTTTACTACCACAACTTTTTTCAACTAAACCTTTTCAGGTGAAATTAGTGACTCAAAATGTCTTTTGTACTTGGTATAGATTGCGTTATTAAGAAACACTATCTACGCAATGTTTGAACGTGTAAAAAGAAGAAATTTAAATGTTTTGTAATTTTTACTAGATTTCAATGTTATATATTTTTTACAGAAGCCCTGTGGTGTTAAATAATTATCAAATGCACAGTTCTATAGTACACACTATATCACACAATTTACCCCTTGTAGCTAGTCGACATTGAAAACTACTTTACAATAATTACCCCAATTTGAGGGGTAATTTTTGGACACATGTTTATTTCTTTAAAAACTTCTACAGAGGAAATAGTAAATTTCAATAATGTTACCCGACAGATATATCTAATTTTCATTCGAAAAAAAATTACTGGTTAGAAAATTATATTAATGTGGGAGCTTTGGTAAAAGTTTGATTTTTGTCCGATAATTACCCCGTATCACCCTAGCTTCTAAATTCATGTGTTCCCACATTTTTGATTGTAGGAAGCACGATAAGAATTTTACTCGTTTTAAAGCTAATTCACAGTTACAAAATTACTCTATACTAATGCTTTAGAAAATGACTTATTTCGTATTGAAATTTAAATTATGGATAAAAAATATTCTCTATAGTATATCTACTCCGGGTTCAGAGTGCCTAATCCGTACTACATTACTACTTTTGTGCTCAAAAGTTAAAAAATTGAAATATCTAATACTTATGATACTCTTACTTAAAAAGCGGTTCTAGAAGAAAATAAGAGCGCATTTTTTAATAAAATTTGAGTAAACTTTACTGTCTTAACCTCTTCGTTCTCTCTCCCGTAAAAATGTGGGGTGTGATTTCGCTCTGTATTTCTTGCACCTGTGATATTCCCGGGCTGGAGTGTTCAGTAGTAAAGCGTTGATAAGATTGAAGCTAACTTAAATCCACCAAGTAAATCCTCAATAAGATTAACGAATTTAAAAAAAAAAATTAAGTTAAAAACAAATGAAAAATAAAAATGAATACATGTATTGTTCATACACATAATATGTTCATTTAATTTTTTTAAGGAATAAAAAGTAGGTAATTTTATGGCCATTTTCTTCAAAATTATCCGATCGCTATGGTGTTAAAATGGCATTAAGAAATAAAATCTAATTTAAACCATTTTCGATAAAATTCAAAGAAGTTTGATACTTTTATTTCATCTATCTCATTAAAATGTAGCTACTTCAATGTAGTGATTGGCTGTATATTTGAAAAGCAATTAAAATAAAGAAAAATACTCAATATCTCAATACATACCTCTTATTGAAAATCGCATATGTTTATAATTAACATTAAGCCACAAAATACTAATTATAGTATATGTGATTTTAAATAAGAAAATGAAACATTCCGTACTATAAATTATTATTTTTTAATTATACATTTAAAAACTTATTAATCTTTGATAACTTTAAATTAGTAGCAAGACAATAATTTGTTGAAACAATTCTTTGACTTATTCCGAATACAAACAAGATTTTCATTTGTTAGTATAATATTTGAAATTATTAGTACCAAGATCAATTTTTATCCTTACCCCCCTCCCCCCAAAAACAAAAGAATGAAAGAAAATAACGTACCAAGGGCATTCTAGTGCCAAAAAAAGCTTTTTTTTTGTTTTCTACATTCTTTATCATAGGCTTTTATATTTCATAAATAATTCTTTATTTACAAGTCGTTGATATGCCTCCACTTTTACAGGGCCTCACGGCGGTTTTTTAAGAATTGATGCGAAATAAATATTCAGAATTTTCTAAAACGTGTACATGCATGAAAAGTGATAGGCTGTAAAGATTGCATCTGACAGAATGTCAACAATGTTCAATACCAAATATTACAAAAGTACAGTAACAAAATGGTGGAAATTTTTTTCCGCTTGCTAATTCATATTTACTCTAAAATATTCACTAACACAATTTATAATTTATAATGTGTGAATTGTAACATTTAAAATTATTTCTATCAGAAATGTTAACTCGAAATGACAGTTATTTTTATTTAAGTGACATTATTTATATTTTTTGTCAAAGAAATTTATAAATTCATATGAAGAAATAATTTACTGTTCAAAGTTGAAATAAGATTAGAAACAATGCATTAACTAAGTAGTTTCATTCCATCAAATATTTAGAAGAAGTTAATACTTTTTGACATTCATTTTGAAGCAAACTTATTCTTCTTGTCTATGATGTTCAAATACATTTTGATGATAATTTTTCAGTAAATTCAAAGCTGTTGGTGAAGCGAATTAATTTTCCATGTTTGTTTTTTGCGAAACTTCAAAACAAATATATTTTTTCATTGAAAAAATATTAAAAGGCAACAACAATAATCAAAGGCAAATTCAATTGTTTTCCAATGTTCCTTCAAGTTCGATTGTTTTCCAATGTTATAATTGCTTTTTGTCGTAAGTAGCATAATTTCCGACCGAGTTTGGCGTTTATAATGTTAGTCATTTTTTAACGATTTTTTTTGTCAAGTACTTCTTAGTTTTCTGAATTTTTAATGCTTGCACTTAAGGGAATTTTCTACTTTCCCATTAACAAGTCTAGCACGTTTGTTTCAATTTATGTTTTGTTCTTAATGAATTCAGAAGTAGAAATTAGAAAATATTTTCAGAATTTTTGAAATTGTGAAACTATACAATAAAAACTTTTAAACACAAGAAAAACAGATATATATATATATATATA
>JAFNEN010001040.1:0-67500 GCA_019343175.1 Oedothorax gibbosus | reverse complement strand
AATATTTTTTTAAATCCCGGTACGGATAGTACTGAGTTTGATTAGTACGAGTTTGATTTGAGACGGAGCACAGTGGGGCAAAAGTCGCAAAAGATGGCCAAAAGTATTGACGGTTTTAAACGAACTATGAAGTATTAGATTATGTTTTATGAACTATTTTAAGAACAAAATTGAGTCAAAATAAGTAAAATATATATTCATTATTAAATATTCGGTTGATATTATTCTGCATATTTTAAATTCTTTTTACGGAACTTACTATTTACTTTTTATTACTATACTTTACTATTACTATTATTTAGGGTATGTTTCAGACATTATGTATAGAATATATTTAGTGAAAATAAGTCATGTTCAAATTATTTTTTTATTTATGATCAAAAAACTCAAAAAAAAAAAAAAAAATTGTGCGTTTTTAATGATTTGGAATAGCAGCCAAGTGAAGTAATTATCCAAACATAAACAACATGAGAGCGCTTTCTTTTTTATGCTCAACTCCATTTAAAATCAGGGCCGGATTTTAAAGGTTTGCCGCTTGTAGGCTAACGATTGATTTTTCGCCAGATATAGTTTTCCTTAACTTTTTTTTTCTTTTACATATTAGAATCATCTATGTACCTTTACACTCAAATCGAAAGCGAAATAATACGCGAAATAATTTTTTAAACCGTCTACTATTTTTCTTACAACTTCCAAATCCGGGGGGGGAGGGTGCAATTTCCCTCGCAACTAACCCTGTTTACAACTAAATATTAGTACTATATGTACGTTTACGATTTACGCATTAATTTAAATTATTAGTTTTCTTTCTTATGACGAGATTTCACTTGAAACCATTTATATAGGTTCTAAACTTTATCATAGAACCATATTTTAGCGGGGGGATAGGGGGGATTTTTTTTATTTAACCCAAACGTCTACGTTAAACTATTGAATTATGACGGGGAAATAATGAATTTAATTTTAAATGAAAATATTAAAAATACGATAAAACTCATAATAACTAAAAATAACATAACATACCTTCAGGTGTGTTTTGCATTTTAATCTCTATTTTTAAAACGCACAAAATTCTCTGTGACCCGTTAAGAGTCAAAATCACGTTTGAAATGATCATCCTTTGTTTTTAGTATACAGTTCGTTTTCTAGTATACAGTTCAGTTTTCTAGTATACAGTTCAGTTTTCTAGTATACAGTTCAGTTGTTTTTGTATTTCAGTTCTTATATACACGTTCTTTAGGAGGAGAGAACTTCTCTGGAGCAATTTTTTTTGTGGCAGCAAATTTATTTGTAGGTAATTATGCGAGAAACCAAAAATGTTTCACTCTAATAAGAAAGCAAAAATATTTTAAACATTATTTTAGCCTTAACTTCTCTACCTTTAACTCATTAACGACGATTGGCAAGAAAATTTGCCACGCGAAAATGAGTTTTCTTTCTTTTCAACCTAAACAAAATGTATAAGACAAATGAAGGACCATTGTGTGTGTGTGTCCTGAATAATTAATATAGAACAAATTAGGTATTTGAACAAATTAAGTTACACGAAACCCGGATCTTAAACTTAAATTAACATTTTTATACGAAAATGAAGGTGTGTAAGTTCGTTCACAAAGTCTCCTTAATAGGCTAAAAAATAACTTAAACTTAAAAATTGAACTTTTTTATTTTGATAAATACAAAAATGCTAGTGCATTTCAGTGACCAAAGATGGACGCATTTTTGTATAACATTTCCAAATGAACTTTCCAAAGCTTCCCCCCATTGTAGTGTCCCTTCCGACACGCCTACTTCAGAGTTGGGTTCCTTTTCTAAACACGGCATAACACCTGGTCATCTCTTGAGGGACCATGTAGTGAAAATCCTCCCTACAATTTACGTGCAATTCCTTTAGGAATAACAAAAGAGACACTAACATCATCACATATACAACCCTTTTCCACCCATCGCTGTGCTATTGTTCAGTTCGAACACCTGGGTTCTAAGGATGGGGTATCTAGTCACGGGGAAGACACCATAAAGCTATCTGTCACTTCGGTCCACGAAGCCTCTCACCGTTCATTTCTACAGCAGAGCGTGGTTCCCCTTATGGGCCCCTCTGAGCTGAGGCTGCCATCTCCGTTACCCTGGATCGTATAGAATGAAACAAGGGCAACGCCGTGCCCCTCTGAATCGAATCGTGTTGAGAAAACCTGATCTCCGGTCCCTGCGGACATCCGTGGAGAAAGTGACTCCACTACTTCCGTGCAAGGAAAAGAATCGGACTCTCCGTCAGAACTCTCCTCGTTTGTGAAATATTGTGATGTCTCGACCCAGGCTCGTTGCCGATCCCGTAGTCTCCATCTCGAGACAGCTGTCTGCAATGGAGAATCGCACTACAATGCCCTTGATCAACGTATTCTACGGTGAACACTTCAACACCTGGAAAAGGAGGATGATTGCTGCAATGGAAGCAAAGGAATTGGGTGAATGGCTCGAACAGGACCCGATTGAAGATACCCGAGATGCTGACAAACTGAAGGCCAAGAAAGCATACGCAACATTGATCCAGTACATCAGCGACGAAATCCTCTCAACCCTCCAAGCAGAGACGACAGCTGCCAGTATCTGGCAGAAGTTGACTGAACAGTACGAGTCCCCAGCAGCAGGTACGGTTAATATGATATTAACCAGAAAACGGCTGATGTCGATCAAGAAGTCCCGTGATGTTTCCATGCGGGAGCATCTCGACAACATTTCCAGATTAGCCCAGTGACCTGAGAACTGCAAAAGCAAGTATCTCAGATGCAGATATCGTCGTATATATTCTGATGTCCCTCCCAAAGGAATACGATGGAGTGAAGACGACCCTGGAGAATCAGCCGTTGGGCATCGCAGGACTGAACCTGCAACTTGTACGAGCCAGACTTATGGACGCCGAAGCACTTTTAGAAGATTCCAGGAGAGACAATCCACCTCGCCAAGCCAGGTGCCTGGGAGACACCGCTGCCTTTTCAGCCACTCCGAGAAAGAATCCAACCTGCAATATTTGCAGAAGAAAAGGACACATTGCTCGATTTTGCAGAAGCAATAGAGGAGCCTGCTACAGCTGCGGGCAGAGAGGACATCTGGCCAGAGACTGCGGGAGGACCAGGACCAGGGAACACGAGGCGGCTTCAACGGCAGTTACCTTCGTAGCCGGACAAATCGCACACAAGGACTGGATTGTCGACTCAGGAGCTACACATCACATGTGCTCCGAAAAGACCTGGTTCACCAACTTGAGACCTCATGTGGGAACAATAAGCTGTGCCTCCAAAATGAAGTCTTGAAAGCAGAAGGTAAAGGAAACGTCGAGCTGATAACATCCGAAGGACTTAAGTAACTTTGAAGGATGTATTGCTGGTTCCTAATATCAACGGACAGTTGGTTTTCAGTGAAAAGCATCGAGAGCGCCGGATACTCAGTAACGTTTAATAGCGAAAAGGTATTTGTCAAGTCGGGAGCGAAAAAATACTTCTGGCCTCCAGGAGTGCAAATGGACAATACAAATGCGACCTTATGCCGATAGTAACCTACGCAGCCATGACCGCGGCAGCTGATGGAATGCTGTGGCATAGACGTCTAGGACACCCCTGTAGAGAAGTCATGAAGATGATGTCCGTTCCAGCAACGTACGACTTTTGCGACATCTGCCCGCCCGCCAAGCAGAGTTCCACACCGATTGGAGCAGGACCAAGGGTCAAGGAAACCGTGCCGTGGAGAACGATACATTCTGACCTTTGTGGTCCAATATCTCCTGAGACCCCTTCGGGAGCCAAATATTTCCTGACCTTCACAGATGAACATAGTCGATTTACCGAAGTCAGACTGCTCCGTGCCAAGTCCGAGACAGCAAAGGAGTTGATGTTTTTCCTGAAAGCGCATCCATCAATAAGAAAAGTCAGAAGCGACAACGCTAGAGAATACTTCACAGAGGAAGTGAAAAACTACGCCAGAAGAAACGGTATAACCCATCCCCACCGTACGTGGCAGCCCTGAATGGCCTTGCGGAACGCGTGAACAGAACCCTACTTCAAAAAGCACGTGCGATGATTATGGATGCAAAGCTTCCCAAAACCTACTGGGGGTATGCCATCCAAACAGCAGCGTACTTAAAGAATCGGACACCCAGCAGATCGATAGAACACTCCACTCCTTACGAGAGAGCCTACGGAAGAAAACCCGAACTGAAGTTCCTAAGAGTTTTCGGTAGCGAAGCATATGTCCTGATACCCAAGTCGCAAAGAAAAAAAATGGACAGCCGTACTAAAAGAATGATCCTGGTAGGCTACTCATCCATGGGATATCGACTGCTCGACAAGCAAACAAACCGGATCACAGTAAGCCGCGACGTATCGTTCGACGAACGCAGAAAAGGACCTGTGACTCCCCTCGCGCCGATCGAGATTGCGGAAGAAGAACTGCCGAGTAAAAGTGAAAGCAGGAACGAAGAACCGTTGCACCCCACTGACCCAGTGACCCCACTTCCCATCGCCGATCCCGCGCGGCCGACGAGAACGCGGAAACCCCCCTCTCGGTACCCCGAGGCAGAAGTGCACGCGGCGATGCTATCATCAGAGGAATCGCTAAGCTTCCGTGACTTGTGCAGTCTTCCTGCCCCCGAACAGGCCCCATGGCGTGCCGCAATGGAAAGTGAAATTGAGTCGATGAAAGAGAATGATGTATGGAGTCTGCAATCGGCTCCGGAGAAAGTGAAACCCGTCTCCTGTCGCTGGATTCTTCGCAAAAAGAGGGATGGTACACCGAAGGCCCGACTCGTCGCACGCGGCTTCGAAAGTAATGACTTCGCATCGACCTTTGCACCGGTAATAAGCTACCCAGCTCTGCGTGTCATCCTTATCCTGATATTATTGCGATCCTTGTATGCATGTGTTCTCGACGTGAAGACCGCCTTCCTCAACGGGGAACTTAAAGAGACGATATACATGTGTCAGCCAGAAGGTTTTGAAGATGGGACTGACAAGCTGTGCCTTCTTAAGAAAAGCATCTACGGTTTGAGATCGGCCCCGCCAATTGGTTTCCTCAAATTCAAGCAGCTGATGGACAAACTGAGCTTCGACAACATGGAAGACGAGCAATGTATCTTCGTAAGGTGCGTAAACTCGTGTAAAATCTTTATAGCATTGTACGTAGATGATGTCCTGATCTGCGGAGAAAATCCTTCTGAGGTTGAAAAAATTATTAAAATCATGTCAAGCACATTTAAAATGTCTAAAAACTAGCTCACTAAACGAATTTTTAGGAATCAACATCGAGTTGACAGAGGAATATCTCACCACAGATCAGGAGTCATACATTACTAAACTATTACACAAATATGACATGCTCAATGCAAAACCTTACGATGTCCCTTTGCAACCGAAAGCCACTGCGGCTGATTTCAGTGTCGGAGAGCCTTTTGTAGGAAACTACAGAGAGTTAATCGGTTCCTTAATGTACCTCGCATATGTAACTAGACCTGATATTTCATTCGCGGTCAACTGTCTCAGTCAATTGCAAGAAAAGCCAACCGAAGCGGCTTGGTTAGCCTTAAAAGGCATCCTCAGATATCTAAAGAAAACCTCACACTATAAACTAACATTCAATAAAAATGACAGCATAGAAAAGGACTTGTCCCTATATGTTGATGCAAATTGGGGATCTGAAAGCATTTCTAGAAAGTCCATTTCAGGTTATGTCATAAAATTCTGCAACTTTCCCATTCTGTGGCACTGCAGTAAGCAAAAGGTCATAGCTCTCTCTTCGACTGAAGCCGAAGTCATTGCCCTGAGTAAGGGCCTGCAGGACCTAATTTGGATGAATAAAGTAATTAAAAATACTACTGATGAGGATTATAAATTGACCGTTTACGAAGATAATATTTCGTGTATTAAGTTTGTCTCTAATGAAAGTGCACATGGTAGGTTAAAACACCTTGACATCAAAGTAAAATTTATCAGAGAAGAGATACTGAATAAGAGCATTGAAATTAAATACATTTCATCCGAAGATCAAATCGCCGACACTTTTACTAAAGCTCTGTCAAAAGTTAAATTTTACAACATATTGAACCTACTGGGAATTTTAGGTAACAAAACATTCTAAATCACCAATCGAATCCTCTTCTGGTAAAACACTAATTTTTATTTAACAGGAGGTATCCATTAACGATTTGCTGTTGCACTTATGTATGTTTTACCTTAAAAAAGAAAATATAATGTATTTGGGGTAGTATATTGTGAAGGGTAGAAATCTTTAGATGTTGTGAATGTGTAATGTGTCTTACCTTATTCTTATGGTGTGATTGTTTTATTTACTTTCTTATGATGAAAGATTGGATAATATTGAATTCTGAACTTTATGTGATTAAGGGAGGGTGTTGTGAAATACATCTGACCCGGATCCTTTACCGTGAGACTTTCCTCTTATAATCACACAAAGCATTCAATAGTTCAAGTAAGGTCATGAGGACTTTCCTGCATCCTGTCCATATACCCTAAATCATATCCTTGTAACTAGAACGGTATGTGTGTCACATCCTTGTTGACCTTATATATAAGCCCTCTCATTTCTGTAACCCCCACATTTAAGCTCAATAAAGCTATCTGTCACTTCGGTCCACGAAGCCTCTCTCCGTTCATTTCTACAAAACTTGGATAGAAGTTAAACGGTGCAATCATGTACAAGTTACTTTTTGCAACTATCAAAAATGAAAATTGAAAAGAAGTGGAAGTCATCAAGAACTACCCTACCGGCAATGCTATTTCTATAACTCATTACGAGGCAACAAAAAAAATCTTCAGACAGCATACAGAAGTGCTATTTTTTTAATTAAAAAACTGACGTAACTCTTAATATAAATTTCATTGTTTATAAATGTAAAATGGAGTCTTAATATAAATTATTCCTAATGATAAGGCGTTTTTTGCGATTTTTATGTTTTTCAGGAAGTATTAGTAAATCATACCCTCGAGATATTTTAAGACGAGAAATCGGTATCGGTTTCGTTACATGATTAACGTTCTAAATTATGACTCCCGTCGCCAAAGCCCTTGTGTAGTACATCTTAGTACACGTTACAATACATTTAGTACAATTAATGATCCAATAAAGTCCCAACGCTGCTTATGATGTTGCCATTAAAATTTACTTTGGGTGACACCTGCACTCAGGTGTCGACTCGTCACATGATTGTAGTTGTAAATTACGACGCCCGTCGTCAACAGCCCTCTTGTAGCTCTAGTGCGACGATAATTCAAACCTAACCTAAATAGGCAGCTGGAATCGTTTAACCAGCCAAGCAACTTTAGAACCGGTTTTTCAAGGGACAGGTTTTTAGTGACTTTTAACTGGTCCTGGTTAAAACCGGAGGGAAAGAAAAGAACCGATTGAACCGAGAAGCGGTTTTAGTTTTTAAAAACCGCAAATCCCTAGAATTTTCACATTCGTGGTTTTGTCATTTGACCGACGATATGATACGCACTAAAGATCTAAACTCGCCAATAGTCCATGAGTAGCTCTAATGTGATGCTAATTAAATCCAACCAATGCAAAAACAGGTTTGCCAAGTTAAGCCATTGCACGCTTGAATAATCTTTTATTTTGACTTGTAGGCTTTCAGACGACTTCAATAGTTTTTCTCGCCAAGCATCTCAATGCATTCCTATCTCTACGCCGCCGGGGCTACTTTTATTTGCGCCACCCTGTTTTTATGAAATTGGCCTCAATGCCTTACTACGTTGAATTTCTCAGAAGTTATGAAAATATGGTTGTTTCTGTTGATGTAGCTCTCCTGTTTTTATTTTTTGACCTCCTACGATTTCATAGGTTGTTTCAATGTCATTCGCAATATACGCGTTTTATTTGTCAGCTCTGAGCGTTTTTTTTACCACTAGAGGAGGATATCACGTTGTTAAATCTGTTCTTTCAACTTTTTTTTCTTCGCGTGTGGCTTTTTTTGTTGTATTTAATCTTTCGTATTTTTTGTATTTTTATATTATTGCTGTGTGTATTATTTGAAGAAGCCGTTACTAAGCAGCATATTTGGAACTTTTGTAAAAAAAAAACGGAAATTTTGTTATTCCACTTGCAGAATTAACCTAATAAAGTAATTTTGTTATAAAATGCTTGTTTATTGAATTCTTCCACGTGTCAAGCATTTTTTGTAAAAATAACAGGTTAAAGAACTGTTCTTTTTAAAAGAACAGAGTAGAAAGCAACAGTTCATTAAAAAGAACGTAACAAAATCACGTATTTTTTGTGGTGTTTATGCAGAAAAGAACTAAGTTTTCGTTTTTGGCTGACTTATTTTAATTTTTAATTAAAAAACTAATTGGAAATTTGAAAAAAAAGGCATCGATGCATAAGGGAGTCACACCTTCCAGAAAAATGTTGGACTTGTAACATCAATATTTCATCCTGTTATGGCTGCTAACACTTTAAAAGAGCTTAATTTTTTTTTAATATAGAGAGATTTTAGAGTTGTTAACGTATAACTAATTTTTTTTTATTTTTCTGAAGTTTTCCACCTACATTGACGTTTTGGTAATGCTTTGCGTACTTGAAATTTAATTGAATTAAAACTGATACAGTTATAATAAATTTTGGAGAAATTCAAGCAAGTTACACGGAAAGAACTTCAAAATAACATACAGCAGACGAAAAAGACGCTCATTTTGAGAGTGAAATCGGAATAGCCAATGAAAACAGGGCCGGATTTCAAAATAGGCTAAGTAGGCTGTAGCCTAGAGCGGCGAATTTTTTGGGGCGGCAAATTTTACGACCAATAAAAGCGGCATTCGGCATAAAAAATGATTATACAGATACGAATATTTTTTAAGAAAGAAAACAAATAATTTACATTAATGCGTAAACCGTAAACGTATATATATATATAGTACTAATATTTCGTAGCAAACATGGTCGCTGCGTTAGGAATTGCACCCCCTCCTCCCGGAATTCGAAGTTGAAAGAAAAATAGTAGAACAGTTTAAAAAATTCGCCTATTTCGCTTTCGATTTAGTGTGTAATATGTGTATTCTAATATGTGTATTCTAATATGTGTATTCTAATATGTGTATTCTAATATGTGTATTCTAATATGTGTATTCTAATATGTGTATTCTAGTATGTGTATTCTAATATGTATATCTATTTTAAACAGCCCATACCACCCTATTTTGTAGCTAACCAGCTACCTTTCCCCGAAGGGGGAGAATATTGTGACAGGAGCGGCAAATCAATCGTAGCCTACAAGCAGCAAATCTTTAAATACGGCCCTGAATGAAATCGCAAGAAAGGCAAAAATGAAAACTGAAGAGTTAAATCATCTGGAACTACCTCATTCTACCAAATACTCCATAAACACCAATTATTACATTGGTTAAAATTTTCCTTATCACACTTATTCTTATCAATAATATTAATTAATAATATGAAATAGGCGTATTTTCTATGCAGGATTTGATCAACAAATATAAATTATGTGAAATCACGTGAAAAACGTCACGGCAAATGAAAAAAACACACGTCCGCATTAACTTAAATTAAATACATACTAAATCAATTTACAGTGCAGTAACTCGTTTTTCATTTGAATACATAGGACATCATTGCCTGATATTTTCTAAATTTAATTTTGTAAAGAGTTAACCTAAACCATGGTAAGTGGAATTTCTCAAATAATAATTACTCAAACTCCGTGAATTAACCTACTGTATGTACTGTTATTCTACATGCGTTTTTATTTTCTAATATGAAGTTTTACATAAAGTATAATGAATTTTTGAAATTTTCATAAATTAAAATAAACCTTAATAACATAAACATATTATAAATAAGTAAATCCTATAAAATCAAATGCTAGATATATGAAATAAGAGACCAATTTATCAAAGTAAGCAATTTTCAGATTTTGTTTTCTAATATGAAGTTTTTATTTTCTAATATGAAGTTTTTATTTTCTAATATGAAGTTTTTATTTTCTAATATGAAGTTTTACATAAAGTATATTGAATTTTTTTTTTAAATTTTCATAAATTAGAATAAATGTTAATATCATAAACCTATTATAAATAAGTAAATCCTATAAAATCAAATGCTAGAAATATGAAATAAGAGACCAATTTATCGAAGTAAGCAATTTTCGGATTTTGTTTTCTAATATGAAGTTTTTATTTTCTAATATGAAGTTTTTATTTTCTAATATGAAGTTTTTATTTTCTAATATGAAGTTTTACATAAATTATATTGAATTTTTTTAATTTTCATAAATTAGAATAAATGTTAATATCATAAACCTATTATAAATAAGTAAATCCTATGAAATCAAATGCTAGAAATATGAAATAAAAGACAAATTTATCGAAGTAAGCAATTTTCGGATTTTGTGTGTTAGTTGCGTGACAAATATTCCTACCAGTATTCTAACTTTAATTATTCTTATAGAAGAAGTGGAAGTCATAGAACATACAGATGATCTATGAATCAGTGAGTCAGCCGCAAACTGGCTATCTTCTAGTTTGATTTTCTGAGAGATAAAACTCTGAACTTTTTGTACTCTTAATCGACGCCTAAAGACCAATAAAAAAGATTCTAAACTCGCGTCTTTGACATTTAGAAACGTAGTAGTCCAAAAACACACCGAATACCTTCCAGAAAAGGTTGGGTAGTGCTGAATTTGGAGGTAGCACCAGTGAAAGTCCATACCAGTGTTCGAAACTGAGAAATAAAGAAATTTACGAGCAATATGTGCGGCCAACTTAAAAAACTAGGCGCAAAAGCACATTGTCTAGGAACTTTTTTTAATAATATAATAAACTGTTTGAAAGGTTTTTTTTAACCATTTTTGGAGTCTACTGTGTCTAAAAGGACAATTTTAAGATCGCCGATTTTGCGTATTTATAGAGTCACCGGAGTTCCGTGATTTTAGGGCAGCACGAGAGTTTCATCATTTTAGGGTATCTGGAGTTCCAAAAATTTAAGAAATCACAACTTATTAATTACTACAGGCCGACCCGGCGGCGCAACGGTCAGGGAGCTAGCCTTTGGAGCCTCTGGGTCCGGGTTCGAATCCCGGTAAGGCATGGATGTTTGTGTTTGTCGAGTATATGCGGAATACGTGCTCGTTAAAGCAGTTGGGTCCGAAAGTCCTGTGGGCGGTCATTGCGCAGTTTCCCACGGGTACAGGTCCCTGGAGACTATTTCCCTCCCCTTCAGGGACATGTCTAAATTGTGGAGGTGGCGATAGATGGCGGCATTTATGTCATGCCCGTCCTTCTTGACGATGGTTTATAAGCGGGTCTTTGTGACCAAGCACACAAGCCTGAAAATAAGAGAGCTGGGTTTTTTTTTCAACCTCCGATGGGCTGTAGCAAAAAGACGGGTCAAGATACAAAAAAGATTTTTTTACCAAAAATAAAGTACAATACTGCTTATTTCTCCATATAATCATCTTGGTGATTAAGGCATTTGTTATACCTGTACACAAGCTTAGAAATACCCTCTTCATAAAATGTAGCCGCCAATGATTTGGAGGGAGTTGTGACGGTTTCGTTTAAAAAAGTAAATTTGGAAGCTTTACGTCAATTTTTTTCTGTCCTCCAAGCCACTACTAGTCCATAATTCACGTATGGTAAACCTTTGAGTTTCCCTAAACACTTGGTCAACTCGTTGAACAATACCGTCTGTAGCGACAGATTTGCTTCCTTGGTCCCCTTCTTCATGAACATCAGTATCAGTATTGTTCAGCGAGTTGACCAAGTGTTTATGGAAACTGGAAGGTTTACCATAAGTGAATTATTGATACGCGTAATGGCTGGAATTGTAGCGCTTCCAAGTTGACGTTAAGCTCAAAGAAACCGACACAACTCCCTTCAAATCATTGGCGGCTACATTTTATGAAGAGGGTATTTCAAAGCCTGTTTACAGTATGACAAATGCTTTAATCGTCAAGGTGTTTATATGGAGAATAAAGCAGTATTGTACTTTACTTTTGGTAAAAAAATCTTTTTGTATCTTGAACCGTCTTTTTGCTACAGCCCATCGGAGGTTAAAAAAAAACAGCCCTCGTATATGTCTACCAACCAACAACCAACGATTAATTACTACAGCCGAAATTTGTGGATATTACTGTCGTTTGAGTTTTTTTAAGTTTTTGTCCTAGTTTCTATATTTGACAATCACCACAATTTTTGGGGAGTTTACAATAGCCCCAATTTGGAGATTTTATGAAGTTCCCCGAAGTTTCGAAATTTGTAAATCGATGTAGAGTGATTTTAGGACTGCCGGAATTTCACGATTATATATCACAGCAATGGTTTAAAAAATCTAAGGATCGATGACGATGTCTGATTTTTTAAGATATTTATTTTTTTTCGAGAATTTTGGAAACCACGATATAAAAAAATAATATTAATTAAAAAAAAAACCTGTAGTCGCGATAACTGCAACTAAATTTATTTTGTTGTGGCAAAATTAAAAAAACCGGTCGCAGGTTCCACCCCATTTGCGCAAATGTTACAACCCCAAGGATTCTCTTCCCCTATCTCAGAGTTTCCAAGGTTGGCATAATTATCCCCCCGAAGAAATATTTGGCGAAAGAGGTACATATACATTATATACCGTCCCCTATTAGACGTTTATCGGTTTCTCCAGGGCTTTGTTCCCTGAGGCTTTGCGGAGGCCACCCCATTTACCTTCTCCGCTTTCTGGCGCCAATTATTACTGACAAATGCTATCCAGCTGGCGAGTCCTGTGGCTACCAAGGAAATACAGTGGTGACAAAAAATGAAGGCGAATTACTAATTGCTGGATAAAAATGGAGGTTTTAAAAAGTAATATAAGATTAAAGTATTTTGGTTCAAAAGTATATTTGTCCAAAAAATTAGTTAATTTGGGAGGGAGGACACGAAAGAGAAATGTTTCGAGGATTTTTTTTATGAGATGTGTCTCATTAACAAGACAAGTAGGTTTCTAACATAATCTGTCACTTAACCCGCTTCCACACAACTTTTCTGTTTAACAGGAAAAATTCGCCAAACACAGTATAAATTCTATATTAAAATTTGACACGCTGAATTTGGCTAATTTCATTTATTTTCTTTCGAAAATTCAATAATTATTTGTTATCGTTTGTTAAAATAATTTATATTTCAAAGAATAAATATGTAATATTCCTCGCTTTTAAATAGAAGGAAAACATTTCATATCAACATACAAAGAATCTCTTTGTGAAATATATTTGATGTCATTTTAAACTGATTTGGGGCGCAAAAATAAATTTATTTTAATTTATTGTTTAAAATAATTTTTAAAGTTTAAAATAAAGTTTTTAAAATAATTTTTAAAGTTTAAAATAAAGTTTCTTGAGTGATTGTTGCGAATTGCAATGGTAATTTATTTCTAATACAAATGGCTTCGTATGCTTTTTAAATGAGCATTAAATTTTGCAGTTTTTTAAATAATTGAAGTACTTCGAATTCTTTTCTGAAATTTTCAATGTATTCTACGTTTCAATGTACGAAATTAACCCTTTTTGAGTTTTCTCTTATACTATAAGACTTCATTTTTATTTCTATAAACATAGAGATTAATACAGTTTATCTCTCAAATGTACAAGGCAGCATTAGTTAGGTGCCGACAGGAGATAGGATTTTGTCAAGACGTCAGGCTTTGCATGAAATGACTATTTCAAATATGCAATTCTACGTCTACCTATATGTTATAGTAAAAACATTCAGTTTTACATTTAAAAAAAAAGAAAAAAAATCTAAACAGAATATCCAGAGAAAGACTATACTGTTAGAATTGAATTCATTAAAATTTTTTTATCAAGTAATATGTTAGGTAACACCATAGTAACAGAGAATACTTAAACTTTTAATTGGAAAATTAAAGCTTTTAAAATTCTTCATAAATTTGTTTAATAAAGGGAGTGTTATCTAATTTTTTTTATAGTTTCAGTATATTAGTTTTGTAAGTTTTTCGCTTGTTATACTAGCTTTATAAACCCGGCGTTGCACGGGTGTATCCTTAATAACGTTATTGTTTTTTTAAGTAAACATTTATTTCGTACCAATTGATCCCTTCTCCACTGGTCAGCACTCCATCGGAATACTACAATTTCCTCCCATTCTAATATCAGCATTAATTTTTAAAAATAGAAGTCCGATTGTATCCAGGCCCTTCTGGAAGTTACAGGGTTTTCCCATAGGCCGTGTTAAAATTGTCAAAATAGCTATTATATAATGGCCAGTTTCTATTTGCCCTCTTACACCCGAAAATGCCCAAAATGTGATGACCATTAATCTCCATATTCGACCACTCGACAGGGCTGGGGAGCCCAGTCGGTAAAGGCGTTCGCTTTGCATGCGATAGGTCCCTGATTCGGGTCCGGGCATTGTCAAAATAATTGTCGACCTATAAACGGCCCATGCAGCCAAAAATGTCCTGTGTCCGCATAATACCACGTGTGGTGGGAGTGCACGTTAAATATTTTTCAAAGTCCCGACGCTACGTACGATGTCGTCCTTAAAAGTTGCATTGGGTGCCTACTCAGGTGTCGGCTCGTCACCTGACTGTGGTTCTAAATTAAGACGTCCGTGGCCAATAGCCCTCGTGTATAGCTCTAGTGGACGATAATTCAAATTTCAAACTAACCCTAATCCATACAACTGGATGCAAATAGCTACCTTACGTTAAATTTTCAACTTCGCCAAAAGCTGCTTAATACCAAAAATCAATCGGCCATTATATCATCTGTACCAAATTTCCAGTTTCATAAACGTAAAATACTACGCTATACGTAGAGGGAATCGACATTTCTTCGAAGTATTCATTATATCTAGAATAGTTATCGCCTTTACTGCCATCAGACATTGTAGCAATATCTTCATTTCTTACCATTTGTAAACATCAATTAAATTAAATTCGGTTACAAAAAATATCAAAAGATTTAAATTCTATAAATAAAATAAAATAATGATATTCAAATAACAATCCTACAAATTAAACTCACGTGCTCTAACGTGTTTATACTTAATTTTCGCTCACGCGAAACGCGCTGAAATTTCTCGTTTGTTTCAAATTAGTAAACGAAATTTATAAATTAAAAGTTCATAACAATGCTATTCCTATGGAGAAATCGGCTCACGTTTTGCCTTCCTACACCCGTTCGGGTTCAAATTTCGAAAAATCGCTTCTTAAATGACGCCTACGATATAAAAAGAATATTTTCCTAAAATTTGGTAGCTCTACCTCCAGTATTTTGGGCTGGGCGTTGATACGTGAATGAATGAATGAGTGAGTCAGTCAGTCAGGACTTTGCCTTTTATACATATAGATTAATACAAGAGAGTCCAGTAAATAGACTCAGAGAAGGTTTACTATACGAAAGGTCCGGTAGTCCTGATTTTTATATGTTAGGATCCCTATAATAATAAAAATGAAAATATGTGTGTGTGTGTTTGTTTGTGTATATCATGTGCTTTATATATAGACTCTGAAACTAGACCTCCGATCGCTTTAAAATTTGGCACAAATGTGCAGTTATGTCATATCAAATTTTATGGATGTGAGAAATTCAAAATTTGAAGTATAAACTCTTGTAAAACTGTAAACTCTTTTAAAATTGTAAACGCTTACAACTTTTTACGGTTATTTCCTCATTCAATATACAACATAATCACGAGTTTCAGATATTAATTAATGTTTTTTTGTTCTTAAAAATGTAGGGAAGACCGGGGGTTGTTTTCCCATGGGGTTTTCCACCAGACCTTGTATTGTAAATAAGCCGTTTGGGCCCCAACTGTCTGCTTGGTTTATGAAGCAACATGGCTCATGTCACTCATAAGAATTTTTGCCCAGTAGGTGTTGTGATATTTTCGTTAGAGCTGTTTTTATGATTTTTTCAATTTTAAGCAATTTCTTATACCTACATTCAAACCTAAATTAAACGTACTTTTATTTTACTTACAGTTTTATTATTGAGGGTTAGGTGGTATAAAAGGTGGTTCCTCTCTCTACTTACTTATGTATTTGTTTCAAAAATAACTTAAACCTCTAATCGTCAAGGCACTATTAAAGTCAAAATAAGGCGACGAGGCAGGTTTCCAAAATTTAACGGGGCAAGAAATCCAACAATGAACAATGCTTTGTATATATAAACGTGCTCCAACCTTTTTAGTATTCCAAAAATGCAATTTATTTTAATATATTATCAAGTAATTTTAACCATAGATTAAGATCTGAATGTAAAAAGTTTTGTTTCCAATCAAAGATTGTCTACATAGTAATAAAAAGTAAGATGACTGTAATCGTACCATTCTGAAATACGTTGCTTTAAAAACTGCCAAGAATGGATTTAGTAGCGTAAAAGCATCCAAAAACTTAAATTTTCCCAATAGGATCGTGAATAATTGAACTGTAAAATATTAATATGTCCTGTTGCACCAAAAACTTAAGTAAATTGGCTGGCTTGGCCTAAAGAGTATCAATCTCTCCAAACTTCAGTGCATGTGATATATATGCACTGATGTTTTGAAATCTTTAGCAATACTTTAAAC
Source organism: Oedothorax gibbosus (assembly GCA_019343175.1). NCBI lineage: Eukaryota > Metazoa > Arthropoda > Arachnida > Araneae > Linyphiidae > Oedothorax > Oedothorax gibbosus. The sequence goes on along the minus strand of JAFNEN010001040.1, from coordinate 50,917 downwards.
CACCCCTAGAAATAAGTACCAAACTAGTTTTACAAAAAGGGAAATTACACAATTTACTTAATTTCAAAATGATCTAAATGATAATGACCTTTAAATATCAATTTGATATATAGTAAACTGGCTTTTTAAAACAATTTTACCTATAGTATGGGTATAATCTTTTGAGCTATTTTAGTTTACAATAAAATGTACATATAATCAAAAAAATGCTTAAGTGTGTTAAATCTTTTTAATAATAGTTGGAAAATTGGCCCCATACATTTTTTGGCGGCCTGGGAAAATGTACCCCGTAAATATGGGGCAGGTTTTCCAGCTCAACGTGCTTGAATTTAACCACTCGCTGCCAAAAAGTGTATTTACCTTTTAGAAAATTATCAATGCTAATTTGTAAATACCCAGGCAGCAAGCGTAATCGGCGAATGGTTGGCCAATCATCGATTTCATCGGCAAATGATAGGAAATTTTTTTACGAGATCGGGAAGACGTCACGCCAACTTATCACTCCGACGTCTACAAAAACTGGTCGCTTTGTGAGATCGGATAGAGATGGGGCTGAAGTCATCTGCCGATCAGTCGATTTTTTGGTATTTTAAGCGTCGGTTTACGAGGTCGGCCCGACCTCGTCAGGCGATCAATTGAAAGTGGTCGTTTGTAGTGATTGGGCCGATGTCGGTACGATCTTTCAATTCGATCATGAAGATAATAAATTTTATAGATTATAAAATAAATTACAAAATCTAGTGACAAGCACTGTGATGAGTGAAACGAAGTTTTCTATTTATTTAAACTTAATAAGCTTAAAGATTTCTGAAATGTAGCGTGGAATACATTTATCAAGAATATATAATCTTAATATTTTCAAAATCGATAAAGATTTTGTCGAATCCATTAATTTTAACCTCGAACTTCATAATCGAAAACATTGCAATAACAGAGTTTCTTCAAAGTTCCGTTGGGTGCCCACTCAGGTGTCGACCTTCTCACTTGACCAGGGTTCTAAATTACGAGGCGTAATTGGCTGTGTTAAAGCTCCTGAAGGAGGCTAGAAATAGGCAGCCGGAAACGATTACCTTACCTTACTACGTTCAGTTGGGCTGGTTGAGCCCTATGGTTAGGATACCGATCTCCGGATCGGAAGGAGCTGCGATCGAGTCCCGGTTCATTGTGGCTGTTGCAAATTTTTCTCTGTTTATACCGTTCTTCTGACCACTTTTGTTCCCCTTGAATCGTTTCGCCCCTTTTAGGGACTACTTCGATGTGTAGTAAGGACGCTTCGCGTCGAGACTACAAAATGCTATTTCGATCTCCCGATCCCACGTTCAGTGTCAGTTTTACTGCCTTAGTTTCAATTTTAATCACCAGTGTCAATTTCGGCAAAACGTGATCCGATTTCCCCATAGGAATAACATAGTAAGATTAGAATTTATACTTTTCAATTCAATTTAAATAAATTTCAGCGCGTTCAGCGTGAACGAAAATTAAGAAAAGAAAAAAAAGAGCAGGTGGGTTTAATTTTCTGGATTGTTATTTGAATATCAGTATTTTATTTTTTTGTTGATTTTAAATCTTTTCATTTTTTTTTATGGTAGGTCAGATTTCATTAACTAGATTTTAATTACGTTTGCGAATTTAATTTAATTGATGTTTACAAATGGTAAGAAATGATGATATGGAGGAATATAGGTTAACCTAAATAATCGTGGCCGGATTTGGCGAATTTTCAAAAATGTCGCCAAGTCGAAGTGATAACAAACCCCGGCACTTGCCGACATGGTTACCATCTCGAAATGACCAAAAATACTACCTAATTTCAAAATGGCCGACTTAAAACAGCGGAAAAATTCATTAAATTGCAGACCAGATTTCAAACTTTAAAATGACTAAGAATTGATTTTTAAAAAAAGTAAATAATTATTTAAAATCAGTAAGCATCAAATTAATAAAATATTAGTATAAGAAAACTACAGAATAAATTATATGCGTTTAAGATTTAAATAGATTAACATTTAGAAATTGTCAATGCAATTGCTAATTTCGCCAAAGGTTACCATCGGGGTTACCAGATTTGGCATAAAATTGCCGGCCACGATTCTTTAGCTTAACCGGAATATATTCGTCATAAATAAGGAATTTGTACTTTATAAAACTTTTCCAACCATACAAGAAGATGCATGTCTTTTTTGTTTTCTGATGTTAAGATGGCGTAATGGTCGATTAAATTTTGGCATTGACGAAGTTGAAAATTTAACGTAGGGTAGCTATTCCCATCCAGTTGTATGGGTTAGGGTTAGTTTGAATTATCGTCACATTAAAGCTACACACGAGTGCTATTGGAAACGGGAATCGTAATTTATAACTACAGTCAAGTTACGAGCCGACACGTGATTATGTACCCAATGCAACTTTTAAGGGCGACATCGTACGCAGCGTTGGGAATTTGGAGGATAAGTAAAGTGCCCTTCCTCTATACGGGGTATTATTCGTCGGACATTTTTTGACTGCACGAACCGTGCATAGGTCTGCAGTTATTTTGGCGATGCCCGGACCTGAGACTGGTACCTAACGCATGTAAGACGAAAGTCTTTACGACTGGGCCCCCCAACCCTATCGAGTTGTATGAAATATGAAGTGGAATGTTTACCACATTTGGGCAGTTTCTTTTTGCGCTAATTGTGAAATAGAAACAGGTCATTATATCATATAGCTGTTCTGGCAATTTGAATAGGGGCCTATGGGAAAGCCCTCAAACTCCGGAAGGGCCTGGATAAAATCAACCAATCATATCAGAATGGGAGGAGATTATAATATCCTGATGGAGTGGGCCATAGTGGAGGGATCAATTGGTATAAAATAAAAGTTTACTTAAAAAAACCTACTAATTAGGGTTATTAAGGGTGCACCCGTGCAACGCCGGGTTTATAAAGCTAGTAATTTATTAAAAGTTCAAACTTAATTTAATTCTAATCAAAAATAAAAATATTAATTTGACTTTTTGAATTAAGAATGACAGAATAAACTAATGTAAATACAAAACGAAAAATTTAAATATTTAATTTCGTAAAACTTAGACTCAATTTCCTAAAAGTTGCCCAGTAGATTTTTCTTTAAAATACCGCGCATCGCTTCCATGTTTAAATAAAAGATGAATAAAGCAGAGCTAGATGAACAAATATTTTTATTGAACATCGATTTTAAAACAATATTTAAAAGTAAAGAGTAAAAAGAATAAATAAAAGCGAATAATAATAATAATAATAGATGAAATATTAGAAGGCCTAATACTACAGTCAATACTCGATAACTCGAAGTCCCAGGAGACCCCAAAAAATATTCGACTTATCCGAAGTTCGAGTTATCGAAGTTACCTTCCCATTCCTCTCTACTGCACTTTAGATAGGTCGACATGGCTTAAATGGTTTAATATGTGCCATAATACTATAGTCGTATGCATTTCAATTTTTTAATAGCTTATGTAAACAACAAGAGAAGAATGGGGTCAAAATGTTTATTAAAACTCACAAAATTTGGCCTCATTACATATTAATTATTATACATACCATATAAATCTCATTTGAAAAAAGTAGTTATTTTTTTGTTGTTTGTATTTTTTAAGGTTGTTGGCATTCACAAAGTCACCTAATTTTTGAAGACAGTTAAATTGGGTGTTGTTTGTATCTTCGATGGTCTCCAGGTATTGTTGTAAGATGTGTCACCTCCTTCGGGCTCTCGCAAACTGCATTCATTATTGCCTCTTCAAACAAGGGTTCTGACTTTGCAATGTTGTCAACGGTGCAGATGAAATCTATTTCCCATTCTTCCCAGTCCATATCACCCATGCACAAAGGGATCCCAATTGTCGTTTTTCACTTCATTGTCATTTGCACTGAAGATACCACAGCTCTTGAAACAGTTCTCGATTACCGTTTGAGAAATATCATTCTCCCAAACATCATGAGTGGGTTGGCATTCAAAGTTTTGAACTAAATTGTGTTTTTTACCGGGGAAATCTATCGCAAAAACTTCGACTTAGAAGATGTTCACTTCGAGTTATCGAGACAGTTTTTTAAGGAAAAGTATAGAAATGATTCGGGGCTTGATTAAAAGTTCGAGATAGCGGATTAATCGACTTATAAGAAGTCGAGCTATCGAGGTTTGACTGTATTAAAAAGTAATCAATTTAAACGTAGCTATTCTGGAGATGACCATGAAAGTGATAGACATTAATCTTATAATTCGATTGTTTATATTTTGCTTAAAATATAATAAATACTTTGGTTAACGTTACTTATTCCAAATACAGATTTAACTTATGTTCACTCAGAGCTTTTCCGGCACTTCGGCAGTTGTATATATATATATCAATATTTAATAGCCCTCGTGTAGCTCTAGTGGGACGTTATTTAAGCCAAAACTAAATGAAATATCATAAATCAACCTTAAAGGCGCCTGTTGTGTGATACATCAGAATGTTCAAGCTTGTTGGTTTAACGTGCTTTTCCTTTTGCAAGGCCGTATTTGTCTATCAAGTTCACATATTGTAATCTTATACACAGTCCCCTAAAGGGTAATTAAAAAGTATTTTGTGATTTACTCAGCAAATTATGGATAAAAAAATTTAAAAATTGGGATTTCGCTTAAACTTCATGTCTTAAATTCATTTCTGTAATAATATTAAGGGGTTTCTATTCATAATTTTTTTAAAAAATTAATATAATAATTATTTAAAAATATAAAAATTCCTTTAAATACCCAAATAGTGTATGCATTTTGTTTGGGTTATTATAATTACTATTCAGTAAAAAATTATTTTCATTATGTTAATTATTTATTGAGTGGGATAGTTTTTTATGTGCAACTCATTTAACATTACGGCCCCTAAACTTTACACGTCTCTAACTCCACTAATAATGCTCAAAATCTAACAAAACTTGGTATTTCGTGTTAAAAAATGTCATAAATGTGAAATATGGACTCAAAAAGGGATGTTTCTATTCAAAATTTTGAAGTTGGTAACATTTTTAATATGAAGACGGCCCCTTATGCAAATTTTGTGTCATGAATTAAACTCAGAATGTCATTTGTTCACCAAGTCAAAAAGGTCCTATTCCATAGGATGACTAACGTCCGAAATAATCCTAGTGTTTACTTTTTTTTGTCCACGGCTGTACCTTCAATTAGCTTCCCATTCAAGCTTAATACTCTTTTATCGACTTCGGAAGTATAAATGGTTGAGTGAATCTATGACCTACTCTACCCGTATATGAACCCAGGTCGACTGATTAGGACCAGGCGTGCTGAACACTATAACAACGAGGCTACTTTTAAACTTTTAAGTGAAAATAAGTTATTCTTTTAAAAAAATATTTTTTCATATTTACTCTTTTCCCCATTCCAAATAAAATTAATCTGACAAACTAAAATGTAAATGAGTTTTCTAAGAATATTTTATTTATTAATTTTTTAAAGTGCCAACTTCTTACTGTGCTGCTGGTTGTTAAAGAAAGCTTGCATAGAAAGAAAAGTTTATTTTCTAAGCTTTTATGACGGTCATTTTGAGAGTGAAAGAAACCGAAACAACCAATGAAATCGCGGGACACGGAAAATAAAAACAAGAGCGTTACATCATCTGAAACATTCCGATTTGAAATTATTTTTTATTAAATATAAAAGTAATATGAGATAAAACAGCAGAGCCAGATAGTAAAAGAAACTCATAGTTTTGTCGAAAAATCGACCTGCTTAATAAAAAGTTTAATTTACGGACTAGCAAATCATACATTATTTTTTAATAATCGCGTAAAAGGTATTTGTAATGTTGCTTTTTAATAATCGCGTAAAAGGTATTTGTAATGTTGCATATACTTAATTTGATAGTAATAATTTCTCCACAGATTAAATTTGTAATTTACCACTTTCTTGATATAGTAATAATAAAGATTATTACTATTATTATTATTTATTATTATCACGTTCAAAATATAAATGCAATGTAGGATAAAACGGTGTACTCGTAATAAGGTTACTTTTACGCGCATGTGCTTAAAACTCCAATTCACAAAAATAACATTTGTACCCTGGTTTTATAAAAGTTTAATTTACGCACACAGTTTTCGATTTGAATTAGTAGGATTCTTCGCACGACATTATAAAAAATATGTTGTAATATTTTTTTCATTTAACAAATATGCAAATAAATAATTTAAACTAGTAAAATTAAATAATTTCCGTTAGATAGGTACTGCTTTAAACTAACGATTTATTTATTTTTCAATTTTAGATTAGATTGAGTAAATTTAGTTCTGAAGAAGTAAAGATAGATGATTCAAACACATCGAACAAAAATTAATTGACTCAGTTCTTACGATAAGTAAAACCTTTTACATGTACTATATAATAACTGAATCACTTCACAAGGCCATTGGCGCCTGACACGCCTATTTCATATCCATCGAAGACCAAACATATACATACTTTTGTCGATAATAAATTTTATCCTATTCTCAATAGCAGTGCCAGAAAGAATCAAAAATACAATTCTATATCTAACTATAAAAGGCCTATGTTCAATTGTATGTAATGGTACACTTGGCTCCTTTTTCTGCCCATAAGAAAAACCGCAACGCTTTTAATTTATTATAGCTATACACATCTGCCTTGCCTTCTATAAGGCCTTCGAAAAGGATGACTTGTAACGTTTTTCTTTTTTCTTATATTTTGCTTTTCTAACGGTTTTAGCGCGAATTTTGTGCAGGAGTATTGAAAATTCTTAATTAACAGTTCAGTTTTAAAGATTGTGACAGAATATTGTTCAAATATGATCCAACTGAAACAAAATTACAAAGGGAAGTTTTCAGCACTGCTTTCTCACCAATTGAAATAATAACATAATCCTAGACATGTTTTTATTTTTTACAATTAACGTTTTTAAGCGGTTAATAAAGGTTAACGACTAACGGGTTTTAAGCGGGATAATTTTTACATAGCATTATTACGATAAAAGTATACTTCTTGGGGAATTCAAAATTCGAATATTGATTTAGTTATACATACCAATATTAATTAAAAGTTTCAATTTGTGATGTTATCGTTAAAATAATTAATTATATGAACCATTTATGTTTTTGCATAAGTGGAAAGACAAAAAGACGGATGACAGATAAACGAACAAAAAGTATTAAAAAAGTTACCTTATATCAGGAGTCCATTGGTCATTAATAATGAAACGTTCTGGGCAGTTTTATTAAAATAGGTAATAGTTTTTTTTTTTTTTAAATATATTCATTTATTCAAAATCGGGAAATTTTTGTTTAAAAACCTTTTTAAACAATATGCCTACGTAAAAAAATCCTGAAACAAAGATGCTAAAATATCTCTTAAATTTTATTTTTTAAAATTAAATAATCGTTTTCCCATTGAGTTAAATTTAGATTGAGTTTAAATTTTTAAGCGATATGTAGTTAGATTCAGAGAGCAAGAATACTTTTGTTTTAATGGCGATGTGCAGTGCATGCCTCAATATTTTAATGAAATTTTCTGAAATTTGGTGGAAAGAGTATGGATGTGCTTAGTGAAAAAAATTTATGTGTTTCTGCCATTGGCGCTTACTTTGTAGTGTTGGACAACGTGGTCGGGGTTGTCCCTGTTGGCGTTCTTCGACTGTTGTTGGTCCCTGCGTACCATTTGAAGTGTAAACGGACGGAAAGGGGAAGTTGGCCTGCTGTGCCCGTTTTAGCTTACTTACCCTAGTTAAGTGGTCATTCTTATATATACGCACAACTCTGATAAGTCTGATCTCTCCTCTTAAGCACGTTTGGTTCTCATTTTATCGAACTATTTTAGGGATAAAACAGTGAGTGAACCGTGCCTAATTCGGGATTCGAACCCTTCAACTGTTACATGTCAGCAAAAGCATAAGCACTGCAAATACGATAAGCCATTGGAATAGAAAGTGGGATATGACAATTTTAAAGAGAAAATAGAATATTCATCAGAAATCTGAAACTTAGGAAAACCGGACAACAACTACAAAAAACACAAAAAATTGCCGGAGAGCAATCGAAAAGCCGAAGCTAAGTTTATACAACTGTAACGTTAAATTAAAAAAACAGGAATTGAATAAAAAGGAACTTGTTGATAGAGGCTTTTAAGAAAAACACTTAAACATTGTTATCCAAAACTGAAGTAAACTAGGAGTGTGTAACCGGGTAACCCTACAAAACTTTAAATTACCGCTGAATAAATCAATGCAAATTATATACTTAAAAGGTAGTTACAATACCTTTCAAACAAAAAAAAACCATTTCTATGGCAACCACCCTTCGCGCATGCGCAATTTTCTCGAAAACCTTATTCTGACGCCCGGAGGGTACTATGGGAACACGTGTACCAAATTTGAAGTCTGTATCTCTTAGTTTTTCAGAAATACTTTTAAAACAAAAAAGTTCTATGGGCATGGCAGCGCTTTTTGTGCATGTCCCTTGCGCATGCGCAATTTTTTCAAAAAATTTTGTAACGTCCAACAAGTACTTTGGGAGCACATCTACCAAATTTGAAGTCTGCGTCGCTTTTCGTGTTTCGGCGATACCCTTAAACTAAAAAAAGTTCAATGACAGCTACCCATTGAACATGCGCAATTTTATCGAAAACTTTATTATGACTTTCCACAAGTACTACAGACACTCGTTTACCAAATTTGATGTTCGTAGCTCTTTTAGTTAGGCAGACAAATGTTCGAAAACAACTTTTTCGGAATCAGCACCCACCAAAACGTGTAAAAAACCACAAAATCTCTATTTCTGATTTTTAACTCCATCGTAATACGTAGTTCATTACCAAAAATTTAATTTTACATAGCTTATTATATTTAAAAGAGCGAAACCTGATCTAAGAGACCAAAGGAACAACACGGATCTGGAAAAGAAGCGTTTTACTTATCATGTTAGGAGGAAAACATGAAAGGAAATGTGAAAACCAAAGTTAATAAAAGATGCATTTTTCAAAAAATGCTGGTAAAAACGGGTGATTCAACATAGTGCAAAACCCCATTTAAAAAAAAAAATACATATAATTAAAAAAAAAAAAACGTCGATGGCGGTTTTTGAGAAAAAACCGGTTTCCGGTTTTTAGACGGTTTTCCCAGCAGAAATTTTTAGCGGTTTTCCCAGCCGGTTTCCGGTTTAGACCGGCCTCATCAAAAAAACGGTTTTTCGGTCAAAACCGAGGGCAAAAAACCGGTTTTTCAAAAAACCGGTTTCGGTTTTCCATCCCTACAAAAAGCAACCCTGTCACGAAGTGTGGTCCATTTCAAGATGTGACACTTCGACACTCCCCTTCAGGGGGCATGAAAAACCGGTTCATGCCCCGTGGCCAGAATCTTCATGGTCAGAATCTCTATATGGTATAATTAATCACGTTGGGGTCGGGTGGTTTGCCGGGTAGGGGGTTGGGTTCAGGTAAATTGCAATTTGAAAATGTGAGACATCCCTTAGCGACGTGTACAATGTAGCACATACACATTCCCTCAATCGTAAGCCCTTTCGTTACCTCTTGAAAGGAATGTGTGTGAACTATTAATCACTGACCTGTCAGTTTCAGCAAGGGAGGAATGAAAGGGGGGGGGTTCTCCTCAATCCTGAGAGTCTCGGGTAGCCATGTTTGGTCACAAGTCATTTGAATTACTAAATGCAGAAAGGAATCCGTTCATTTTTTTGGTCTCTCCTGTAAATACGTATAAGTAGTTTTTGTTCCAAATTTCTTTATTTGACAACTTTTGAAGCTCTGATTATCATAATGTATATCCTTATAAAAGCTTAATCCTTATTAAGCTTAGATACACAGTACCTCAAATCATCAAAAATGTCATTTTTTTGAAAATTTTGTTTTTAAACCATGATGCAAAGTTCTTTAATTTTATAATTTGCCTCCCAGTTGGCACTATTAAAAAATTGAAACTTTATCTTAATTATCTCACTTTCAATTTTTCAGTTCGGGTTTTTCATAAATCCCCAAGGCTTTTGTAAATATTTAAGCTAGAGCCCCTAAGAGTATTTTTTCTTACATTGACAAATATGAGTTTCATGAAAGTGTGGACGTAATAAGATCTGTTTTTTTTTAATTTCAAGTTAAAAAATAATTTTTAAAAGTCAAAATTTACCTTTGCACATAAACCTTTACTTTGCTTTGTTGGCTAGATTAAAATCCTTCCACAGTTTGATGAACATGTGTTCAAAGAAAAAGTTTAAAAATTCTTTAAACTGTGAGTAGTAAGATTTTTTTTTAAAAAGGCTTTAAAAAATGAAATTTTTAATTTTTGCAAAACATCTTGTATAAATACATTTTTCTTGTAATATCTGTTGAAAACTAATTAAAAATCGTCTTATTTATATTTTATAATTATAAATATCCATTTTTGGTTCTCCATTGGAATTGTATATGGCGAACTATTACCCAACAAGACCCTTAGTTAGTTCCTCTAGTAATATGCCTAGAATTGAAATAAATTTTGGTGCTCCTAAAACTTACAATTACTTTCAATTCATGTTTTAATTGCGTATAGGAATGTTATATATTTTCAAACGTTACCATTTTAAAACCCAGACAGACCTAGATGCCTGTCGCCATTTGAGACACCTTTGCTTCTTTATTTATCCAACTCTTTTGTGTACATGTTATCATGTCAAGCTTTTGATTCGGTTGTAAAGCAGGCAGGTCTAAATGGATAGTGATAAATAGTAACTAGTCCCCCTCAAAGAGGTTGACACTTTAAATAGTATGGTAACTTCTAAACTTCTTCAAAAGGGTTTCGGGGTGTGGCAATGACCGTTATCAATCATTCTCACAATAGAATTTTCCGAATTTCCTATTTACTGAAAAAAATTCAAATTACTTTAGGACAACAAAAACCGCCAAAATAAATTATCACAATGATAATTTATTATTTTGAGGCATTTATACAGTTATACACGCTTAAACGTAAATCAAAACTAACCAGCTTTTATGCAAAAAATGGAACGCTGTGTGCCCCTTTCTTAATAGACAAATAATGAAACATACAGAATCACATACTGCTGGACGTTGTTACGTAATTCCGAACTGATTTAATGACGAAAATAAATTTTTCTTCGTGTATTCAATTTAAATATAGTTTCCCATGTGATTGCTGACGTGGAAACAGCGATTTTAATAAATAATAAATAAATGTCAATGTGATTTAACTGTGCAGACTGTTGACAGATAAAAAGAATAAACTAAACTCCTCGGCGCAGCAGCCCATTACTAGGTCAAGGCCTGCCGTGCCCATTTCAGCTTTCGTGACCTACGGATCTGGGGTGCTAGGCATATGTCCCGGTAAGGTGGTCAGCCTCACGCGGAACCCCCAGTGTTTAGTTCCCAAGCATGCTTGGTACCCATTTTATCGACTCACTCAAGGGATGAAAGGATGGGTCAACCTCGCCCAATCCGGGATTCGATCCCCGGACCTGTGTCATGGCAATGCAAAGCACTAACACTAAGCCACTGGCACTCAAAGAGAAAGAAGTGAAGGTCGCTGATGTCATACCTTTGTAATACAGAATTTTTTTTAATCGGACGGATAGTACTGAGTTTGATTTAGTACTGAGTTTGATTTAGTACTGAGTTTGATTTAGTACTGAGTTTGATTTGAGACGGAGCACAGTGGGGCAAAAGTCGCAAAAGATGGCCAAAAGTATTTGACGGATTTTAAACGAACTATGAAGTATTAGATTATGTTTTATGAACTATTTTAAGAACAAAATTGAGTCAAAATAAGTAAAATATATATTCATTATTAAATATTCGGTTGATATTATTCTGCATATTTTAAATTCTTTGTTACGGGCTTACTATTTTTACTTTTTATTACTATACTTTACTATTACTATTATTTAGGGTATGTTTCAGACATTATGTATAGAATATATTTAGTGAAAATAAGTCATGTTCAAATTATTTTTTTTATTTATGATCAAAAACTCAACAACAAAAAATTGCGCGTTTTTAATGATTTGGAATAGCAGCCAAGTGAAGTAATTATCCAAACAATAAACAACATGAGAGCGCTTTCTTTCTTATGCTCAACTCCATTTAAAATCAGGGCCGGATTTAAGGTTTGCCGCTTGTAGGATAACGACTGATTTTTCGCCAGATATAGTTTTCTTTACTTTTTGTTTCTTTTTACATATTAGAATCATCTATGTACCTTTACACTCAAATCGAAAGCGAAATAATACGCGAAATAATTTTTTAAACCGTTCTACTATTTCATTATTAATTTTCTTACAACGTATATATACGTACGTATTTCTCTTACAACTTCCAAATTCGTGGTAGAGGGTGCACATGCCCTCGCAACTACCATGTTTACAACTAAATATTAGTACTATATGTACGTTTACGATTTACGCATTAATTTAAATTATTAGTTTTCTTTCTTACCACGAGATTTCACTTGAAACCATTTATATAGGTTCTAAACTTTATCATAGAACATATTTTAGCGGGGGGATAGGGGGGATTTTTTTTATTTAACCCAAACGTCTACAGTTAAACTATTGAATTATGACGGGGAAATAATGAATTTAATTTTAAATGAAAATATTAAAAATACGATAAAAACTCATAACTAAAAATAACATAACATACCTTCAGGTGTGTTTTGCATTTTTAATCTCTATTTTTAAAACGCAAAAAAATTCTCTGTGACTGTTAAGAGTCAAAATCACATTTGAAATGATCATCCTTTGTTTTTCTACTTAGAGCGCATAGTACGGTAAATATAATAATCAAGCAAAAAGAATATTAACGGTTTTCAATCCGTTAAAATATCGTCTGCAGGTGTACCAAATAAATATCAAACGTTTATTCAAAGTTTTATTTTTTGACTTTTGGCCACGTTTTACGACTTTTGACCCACTGTGCGAACTATTACAATACTTCATTTAGAAGAACTTTAATTTGTAGTAAAATGAATAGTTTTTCTGTACCTAGGAGAATTTCATAGTTCAGTTCTCTATATACATCGTCTTTTAGGAGGAGAGAACTTCTCTGGAGCAATTTATTTGTGGCAGTAAATTTATTTGTAGGTAATTATGCGAGAAACCAAAAATGTTTCACTCTAATAAGTAAAGCAAAAATATTTTAATACATTATTTTAGCCTTAACTTCTTTACCTTTAACTCATTAACGACGATTGGCAAGAAAATTTGCCACGCGAAAATGAGTTTTCTGCTTATCAACCTAAACAAAATGTATAAGACAAATGAAGACCATTGTGTGTGTGTGTGTGTCCTGAATAATTAATATAGAACAAATTAAGTATCGAACAAATTAAGTTACACGAAACCCGGATCTTAAACTTAAAGTTAACATTTTTATACGGAAATGAAGGTGTTAAGTTCGTTCACAAAGTCTTCCTTAATAGGCTAAAAAATAACTTAAACTTAAAAAATGAACTTTTTTTATTTTGATAAATACAAAAATGCTAGTGCATTTCAGTGACCAAAGATGGACGCATTTTGGTATAACATTTACAAATGAACATTCCAAAGCTTCCCCCCATTGTAGTGTCCCCTTCCGACACGCCTACTTCAGAGTTGGGTTCCTTTTCTAAACACGGCATAACACCTGGTCATCTCTTGAGGGACCATGCAGTGAAAATCCTCCCTACAATTTACGTGCAATTCCTTTAGGAATAACAAAAGAGACACTAACATCATCACATATACAACCCCTTTTCCACCCCATTGCTGTGCTATTGTTCAGTTCCGAACACCTGGGTTCTAAGGATGGGGATTCTAGTCACGGGGAAGACACCGAAAAACCAGCCTTCGCTTTTGGTACATTTCTCACTGAAAGGGGTGAATCTTTTTGAACGAAGGGGAAATTTGGGGTAGGGCAAAAGCTTTAGGAAGCCTTTATGTGCTCCGCCACTCGGTCGGTTAATTCTAAAACGTAAAGTAATTAAACTATACTGCACTCATTTCTTAAAGGCAATCTTAAGATGTGGCGGCAGGGAGTAATTTACAATAGTTTCAACCTTTACAGGTAAAGGCCTACAACCAGATGCGTTGACAATATGACCCAAAAATGAAATTTCAGACTTTCCAAAGACGCATTTAGCTGAATTTATAGTTACGCCAAAATTTTGAAGCCTCTGAAATATCAACCGCAAGTGTTTTAGTGTTCTTCCTCACTAGTACTGGCTATTAAGATATCGTCTAAATAGGCGAAGACGAAATCAAGCCCAAAAAGAACTTCATTGATGAAGCGTTGAAAGGTTTGGGGCGTACCACAAAGACCATAAGGAAGAAACAAATTCAAACAACCCAAATGGGGTTATAACTGCAGTTTTTTCTATCAGGCTCATGTACAGGTATTTGATTAAAAGCCCTTACAAGGTCAATCTTACTGAAAATTCTTTTACCCGAAAGGTCCTGAGTGAAATCTTGTAGGTTCGGCAAAGGGTATGTGTCAGGTTTGGTACGCGAATTCAAAAGTCGGTAATCACCCGTTGGTCGCCAGTCTGAATTACTCTTCGGGACCATGTGCAATGCACTCGCCCAGGAACTTTTAGATGGTCGACAAATACCATGATCCAGCATATAGGAAAACTCATCCTTAGCTGCTTTAAGCTGAGCAGGATGTAGCCTACGAACCTTAGAGCAAACAGGCGGGCCAAAAGTGTTAATGTGGTGGACAGTATCATGTTTTATTGCCAAGGGTCTTGGGCTGGCCTTAGTTACGTCTGGGAATTCCTGTATTAGGCGGTGATATTTGCTATCGCCAACAACAGTCTTAATTCCCGGTATGAAAGTAGGCAAAACTTTACCTTTTTGAGTACAAGACGTTAAAGGGTCAATAAGCTTGCGATTTTTAATGTCAACAATTAAACCGAATTGCTGTAGAAAATCAGCTCCTATAATGGGTTTAGAAACGGCTGCAATGACAAAAGGAAAATCAAACTTCCTACGGAGACCCAAGTTTAAAGAAAGTAACTTTGAACCGTAAGTTTTAATTGTGGTCCCGTTTGCAGCGTTCAAAACATAAGGACTGACTGTTCGACAACCTCTAAAAGAAAGAGGCAACAAACTTAAATCTGATCCACTGTCGACCAAGAATTGAACCTTAGTTTTCACGTCGGTGACAAAGAGTCGATGACTCAAAAAACCCGTATTAGAGCCAGGGATCACCGCTTCCGAGGACGGGTCTAGGAGTTTAAAGTCTCTTCGAACGGCAAATTAACCAGGTGATAAGAGCAAGGCTCGTTACAACTATGAGCTTTTTCACCAACCTTCAAAACAAGTGTTAGTAGAAAAACTAGTTACTTCAAAAATGTTGTCTGCCAAACCAGCCAAGTCTGACAGGTTCTCTTTGCTTACTGACAATATTGATTGCATAGAAGTTGGAAGGCGTGACAGCCACATAGACTTTAGAACATCATCAGTAAAACTGGTACCTGCTAGATCGCGCATACGACGTAACAATGCGGACGGTTTCGAATCGGACAATGTTAAGTCTTGCAACAAGGTTTTCAAGCGCTCAGTTTCAGAAATTTGGTACTCCTTAATCAGCCTTTCTTTTAATACTGAATAAGGTTTTTCTTCATCAAGATTTTCAATTAAATCTGCTACTACCGACATAGTTTGTTGGTCTAAGGAAGCGACCAAGGAACAAAACTTAGTAGCTTCGGTAGTTATTGAGACAGTTGAAAATTAGCCTCGATTTGAGCAAAATAGAGTTTTGGTTTTTCATGCCAAAAGAGGGTAAGCGCATGGCAATCCTATTAACCTCAACTTTCACTGGAGGATCCTTAGTGTCTGTAGACATTCTGAATTTTTTTTAAAAAAAACTTTCGAAGGTTAATTGAAGAAAATGCAATAAGCAAACGAACAAGAACAACAAGAACGTCAAAAGAAAGAAAAATACTTCACCTTACCAAATGGCCAAAAATATTAGTAGTCAAAACTACGACCCTATGACGCTGGACCTACCAAACACCACAAATGTTCACACAATGTCCAAAATGTCCCCAATGTCCAGAATAGGAGAATTGCTTGAAGACAGTTAGCCGGACGCAATGTCCGCTGGAATGCAGGTGCTGGGGCACGATTGGATACACAAGCCGCTGCTGCTGGGAACACGCTGGTGGGAACAGGCTGCAGGCGCTGGGTACACGTCGGTGTGAAATGGCTGGAGGCTTTGGGAAAAACTTCAGTGCAGGGAACTGGCCACAGGCGCTGGGAACACGCCGGTGAAGAAGCGACCGTCGATCAACAGGGCGACGGTGAAGAGGGCTACCTGGCAGACACCTAAGGCAAACTGCATCAGAATGAGCCGGTGTATTCGTACTAGGTACATCAGTCCCCGTGAAGTAGGCTTCAGAGCAGGTTCCACGTAGAAAATCCGAAGTCCGAGGTCACCAGATATACTGCACTCATTTGTCACGAGCACAGTGATATTGTTTTAAAGAAAAGACATCACAAATACTTTGGCTAAACTTAACTTTTAATAACTAACACATAACAACGAAACATAACTCATAAAAACATATACATGCTGTAAGATGCATGGTAAAAAGTAGCAACTGTTATGAATGCATCAGAGTTTAAATACATATGTTATAGATACAAATACAGAATTTAACAGTTAGACAAATATTATGATTATTGATTGGTTGCTGTAATCGATTGCACTAGAACTGCTCTCGCTCCTGCCGCCACAAAACCAAAGAATTGTTTGAATTTTAAAAATTATGTAAACATAATTTTTTTTATATTTAAACTATTTACCGTTATTAGTTTTTTAATTTTAATAAATATTTTACTTTCAACAGAAGTTTTATAAAACAGTTGGAGTAATAATAAAAATTATTAATAATTAATAAATTAATCCGATATTAATTAAAAATTAGTATTCATTTTTAATAATCAATTAATAAGCAAATGTTTTATAATTATTAATTAATTAGTAAGATTATGGATATTTATTAATTAATAACTAAAAATAATTGATAAATAAAAACATTACATTTATAACTGAATTCAATTAAACAACGATTACCTCTCAATCGGAACTTTTCGTCTCACCGACCCCCCCCCCCCCCTCTCTTACCCCGCGGGAAAATAGGGAGGGAATATTTTTTCTGGGTGAAGCAAGCCCCCCCACCCCTCCCTCCAAACCCCATCTCGTTTCGTTCGGAAACGCTACCCCCACCCCAACCAACTTACCATATCGCCAAATTCTAAATTTTCCTCGCCAAGCCCGGCAGCCATATCAGTCAAGTTATCCCCGGGCAAATTATCCAAGGCAAATTCTCCGCGGTCAAATTGTCTCCGGTCAAATTCTCCGGTTCCCAGGGATGCCAGTCCAAGACCTTACCGACCTGGCTATCCCGGCCTCATTATGTCATCTTGTTCCAATGCACTTGTCCAAAATACGGCTGCCACAACTCTTTGGTCATTTTCAGGGGTTGCAAGTTTAGAATGCTTCATTCATCAGTTGAGACGTTGAGGGTTGGTATAGTAATAAAAGGGAACAATAGTCCTTATACAGCCCTCCTACTCAACAAAGAGAATATTTGAGCAGAGTCAATTATGAAGGGCGCATCTTCCCAGATCTTACCAGTCGGTTGAGATTTGTTTGGCACCGCAGTCTTCTCGCCTAGCCATTCTTATCAACGCTAAGCAGTTTATCTTTTGCTAGAAGGGCCGTTAATGAAAGGTACTGATTATGAAGTTAAAAAAATCAAACGAAAAAATGTCCATGTTGAGATGGATGATGCACGTTAAATACGTCAATGTCCCAACCCGAAGATGCCGCTCTTTTAAGTCCCGTTTTAATGCCCACTCAGGTGTCGGCCACGTCACTTGACCTTTGTTAAGAATTAATTGTGTTATCTTAATAATTTTATTCCTCTTTGGGGTTTGTTTACATAATTGCCAGACATATTTAACGCTTGTTGAAAAGTTTAAAAATGGGAAAAGTTTCAACATGGGAATTTATTTCGTTTTACACATCTCTCAATGTTAGAAAATTAATAGAAAATTTTATTATATATGTATCGCTATTACACTTTTACCTTCAAATGTTTTATTTATATTTTTTTCCTAGGTTAGCCAAAAGTGATATAGATATGAAAATACGCTCTTTGACTGTACGATGACCTGGAAGTGTCCACTTTTTTGGACAACTCCTACCTGAGAGCCATCTTGGAGACAGAAGTGTCGAACAACTACCATGTCCTGAGACCTGAGACAGTGACTATTCACTCCGAGCATACTTGATGACACCATTTTTGAACCCAACAAATGATATTCAGAGAAGGTAAGGAAAGGAATCATAATGTTTGTATACTCTAGCCTCATCACACAAACCTACTTCAAATGAACCTGGGTACATTACAAAATCATTGATTTCTGAATATGCTAGGATTTCGACAACCCTAAAACAAGTTGGGATGCATGCTACGATAGTTTTGTAACCATATCTTGGCTTACTGTACTGGGTTGCCAGTAATAATTATTTATAATTGATTGAAAAGTCACTAAATTTTGTCAAATAGTACTGGCCCACCAAGTAAGATTTTACCTGAAAGTATATTTTACTTTCAAATTAACATTTCTTTATTTTCCAAACTAATTAAAAGAATTAATTAGATTTAGTTAAATCCTCTCCATTCCTAATTACATATATTTATGTGTAATATTTTTTAAAAAAAACTGATTCTTCAAGAAGATCAAAATTATGGTATAATATATAGATCATCGGTCATATGACAAAACCACGAATGTGCAAAAACACAGAGATGGAAAACCAAACACTGTCAAGCCCAATGTTTTAAAAAAAAATGTCAATCCCAAGAATTGGCAAATTCGTGGTTTTGTGGTTTAACTGATGATATAGATGTGTGTATCCTTTTTTTTTTATAATTTTAATAAAAAATGCCTTATTTAAAACTTTAAAATAACTTTTTATAAATTATTTTACCTTAGTTTTCTACCAAAAAAAACACCAGGTTTTTTAATAATTCCGACCCGGACTAGGTTTTAACAAAAAAAGTTATTTTGCAACCCTGAACTTACTCTTTTTTATTATTCACATAATTTATTTTATGTTAAAAAATATTAATTTTCAAAACAAATTTCACTTATAAAAATCATATTTTTTTCTGGAAGTTTTATGTGAAATATTTAGACTCTCTCCTCGAGTTTATATTCTCCTTAAATTTATAATATAAATATTACTCAGAATAGAAAACCCTGAAATAGCCTATATTTCTTACGATAATCTAAACAATTCTTAATTTCTAAAACAATGTTATAAAGCATACAGATCTAGCAACAGTTCAATGCAGTTGTCGACATTTTTATATTTTGCTGATAACACTTTTTTTTTAAGGTACAATGTATCTCAAAGGTTGGGGAGAAAATCTGGACACTACTATGGCCATAATTGTGGCAACAGCTGTCCTTCACAACATAACCATCAAGTTGAAAGATCTTATTGAAGACCCTTTATCGGAAGATGATACTTCAGCGAGATTCAATTGGTAGAATGGCTCAGAAATGTGATTGTTAATTAATATTTTTAGTGATGAAGGATATTTTATTTACAGGTTTTTAAAAAATTATAATTACCCATATATATTTTCCAGAAAAACTAACATTAAAAAATTTATTCTTTAAATTCGACTGATTCCATTTTTTTTGTCTATTTATAATAGATTTATACATGGTGAACAGGTTGTTTTCTTTAATCAGTATAAATCAATGTTCCAACCAAGTACTTTATTTTAAAATTTTATATTTTTTAGGATTGATTATGTGAACAAGTTCACAAACTTGTTTCCCTTTAAAAATATTAAACAATTATAATTTACATACACAAAATTTTAATACTGCATTTGTTGTTTCCTCATGCTGTGTCTACATACTTTTAAATGTTTTAAACACAATAAAAAATGTTTTAAACCAAAAAAATTAAGAATTAGCAATGGTCAAATATTGTTTCATATACATATTTGAAATGCATAATTATATATCGTCGGTCAAATGACAAAACTACGAATGTGCAAAAGCACAGGGATGGAGAGCCAAACATTGTTAAGCCAACCGTTTTCAATAACCTTCAATCCCTAGAGTAGGAACATTCGTGGTTTTGTCCTTTGACCGACAAAATGAATATTGATATATTTCTTTTGAAAATGTACTAGACAATTCATCGCTCCCTCACTTTTCTGGATTAATCAGTGTATTTATAATTTGTTTGTAGACTGTGTGTGATTACATTTGAAAAATATTGTAATATGATTGACTTCAATGTCTATACCCTTTCTTAGAAGAAACAAAACGTGTTTCACATAATTTATTTTTCTCTTTGCAAATTTATGAATATATAAATTATTAATATTTATTCAAGTACTTATTTTCAAATAGTTTGGTGGAAAATTCTTTTCATCCATATAAAACCTAACAAACTTTTTTTTTAAACCTGTAACCATGTTGGTGGGGTTTTCCAACTAAAGTTTCCATTTCAAGTAAAGATTTTTTTTTATTTTGGTGGCATTCAAAAATATGCATATAAATGTGCCAAGATGGGTTTAAAAAAAAGTGAGATCTGGACTAGGTGGAGGTGTAAAACTAAAAAAACAGGACTTTCAAACAATAAATAGCGTCAAGGGGGTGGAATTTGGTTTTTTCATGTTAAATGCTTAGACGAGGAATAAAAACCAAAATTTTAGCTGGTAGCTTAAATACTCACAGAAATGGACATTATGATACATCAAAAGATTCGCCTAGGCCTCTAGAACAAGAATACCACAACAGTTTTGGCAACATATGTCCCCAGTGAGTTTTGGGTCCCATTGTGTGTTTTAACACAGGTCATGAATAAAAAACCAAATTTCAGCGGGAAGCTTAAATACTCACTCAAAATTGGAGTGTGTGGTATCAAATGAAAGGTATTGGCCTCTAGAACCAGAAAACATCAAAAGTTTTGGCACCATATGTCCCCATAGAGTTTTGGGTATAAATGTGTCATTTAACATGGCCTCAGTCGACGGACGGGGGTTTTCACAAAGATACAGGGCTGGATTTTAAAATATGCATGTACATGTGCCAAGATGGGTATGAAAAGTTAGTTCAGGGCCAGGTGGAGATGAAAAGCTCAAAAAACAAGACTTTAAAACAACAAATAGTGTCTCAGGGGTTGAAGTTTGGTTTTTTCATGTACTGATGCTTTGCCGAACAATAAAAGCCACATTTTGAGCTGTGTGCTTAAATACTCACATAAATGGACATTGTGACACATCAAAAGATTAGTCTAGGCCTTTAGAACAAGAATACCACAACAGTTTTGGCAACATATGTCTCCAGTGAGTTTTGGGTCCCATTGTGTGTTTTAACACAGGTCATGAATAAAAAACCAAATTTCAGCGGGAAGCTTAAATACTCACTCAAAATGGGAGTGTGTGGTATCAAAAGAAAGCTCTTGTTCTCTAGAAACAGAAAACACCAAAAGTTTTGGCACCATATGTCCCCAGAGAGTTTTAGGTCCAAATTTGTCTTCTAACATTGCAACCCCCGAAAGACGACAGTTTTCACAAAGATACAGGCCTGCATTTAAACATATGCATATACATGTGCCAAGATGGGTTACAAAAGTTATGTCTGGACTAGGTGGAAGTGTAGAGCTAACAAAAAATAGGACTTTGAAACAATAATTAGTGTCAGGGGGGTGGAATTAGGTTTTTCATGTTAAATCTTTTATCTTGCCCATAAATTAAATAATATACTGCCTGTTCACCTAACAAATATAAATAATTATTATGCCTTTAAAATACAACTTTTTGAATTTTTAATAAATATCGATGATTTGGATCTCTATTTTTCACTTTAATTTGAAGTATATTAATCATATCTGTATGCCAGCCGATTGCCACATTATGTTCTATATCTTATTTGTTTCTGTGGTTTTTTTTGTTCACCTGTACGGGATATTTTTTATATTATTGTTATTTTGTTTCTTTCCTTTAAAAACACAAAACTATTGAAAATAGTAAAGAGAGCCAGACTACCAGTTTTTCCTGCTGGGATGGGAAATATTAGTTTTGGACGGGTAAATCCCAACCCTGTGTGAGTGCCTTAGTTACAGAATAGGAATATTTTTAAATCCTATTAATTTGTTTATACTTTTATTGTTGTCTCTTCGATCATTTCATACGTTTCTAGTGTCTATGATCTGACTTTCAAAATTCTATTCACGAAGGTTCATTATTTATACATCGTTGGGTTCATTCGGCTCAAGTAAAAAGTGAACAAACAAATTTATTTCAATTCGTTTTTTTTTAAACTTTACTTCAGAGTGGCTCGAAAATAACACAAAATAATGTTCAGCCAATGAGAGACGACTTCCGGAAGATCATCATGTGGATAACTTAATTGGGGACTGGTGAATACAGGCGGAGGATTAATCTCGGATCAGGAAGTTTGGGTACCAAACCTGGATTAAGTTATCCGAGATTAATCCCGTGACTGGTGAATACGGGTGTTAGTGGCAATCTTTCGCGTAGCAACTTTCCATACCCCCTGGTCCTGGCGTAAAATACCCCTAAAACAATTGAAACATTTTTTTACCTGATCTAAAAACTTTTATATGATAGCAGATTTGCCTACTCTCATCGACAATAAACTCGACAATACCGGATATTTAACTATATATGAAACAATTAGATCAAATAATCACCAAAACAAATATAATTCCAGGAGGACCAAAATGTAAACAGTACCTTTGGAACAGGTTGCCACTCATGGTGTGAAGCATGCCCCTTATTTGGCTATTTAAAAATTTTACATTTTATTTTTTTAAAAAAGGGTTAACAAATATACGTTAACCCCTTCAGACCTGAAGTAGATATTCTGAAAGTATAATCGGTTATATTAGCTTTTACATATAACTATATTCAATTTTTTATGTCTTATAACAGTGGCGACGCCTCCCAAAAGCGTTAAAATATATTAATAAATTTATTTGGTGATAAAATTAACACATTGTTTCATTTTTTAGGATTTGTATTTTCAGGTTATCTTGTAAAGTATATAAAATTTCAAAAATGCAATTGTTTCATAAAATTTTTTATTTATTTAAATTTGAATTAAAAAAATTAAACTCTTTAAAAAAAGTTCAAGGTGTTCAATTTTTCATTTTTGAGATTATGACCGCAGTAGGTCACATAGCAAAATAAATCAATTTTAGACAAGGATTTCGAAATTCCGACTGAAGGGGCTAACAAATATACGTTAACTAAGAAAAAACAAATCATTTTTTTAAAGAAAGAGGGCTTAGCATTTTCTAATAGAAAATTTACAAAACTTTCGACTAAATGACCAATTCGTGTAGATAAAGCTTCAAACAAGGATATATACCAAGAAGATTTTCCTAACATCGTATATTACATACTACGCTTATATTAATTAAGAACGGTGACATTGTTACGGAAAATTATAAAAATTAAGAGAAAATAAAAAAAAAATGCAGTTATCTTTCATAAACAAATCAAGAAATCTATTAATTAATCTATTAATCAGTGTTAAAATTTTGTTTTAAAACTGTAAAATGACTCATTTTGCTTTAAACTTTTCTTTTAACACCGTGAAAATGACACATTGTGCTTTAACAGATGGCCAAGATGGGTACTCTGCTGACGAGTTAGTATAAACATTTTGTGTAAACTTTTGCTTCAACACCGTAAAAATTGTTCATTTTGCTACAAACTTTTGCTTCAACACTGTAGAAGTATCTTTCATAAACAAATCAAGAAATCTAGATTCAGGGTTTCAACAGGTGGTTCATGGATTCGTGGTTCAAGAACATTACATTTCTTTAATTCTTGGGAAATTTTATTTTAAAGAAAGTAGGCTAAAAATGGCAGCAGTATTCTTTAACATTGTAAATGATGACTCATTTTGCTTCAATTGTAAAAATGCTGCTTTTTACAACTTCTGATTTAATATTGTAAAAATGAGTCATTATGCTGTAAATTTTTCTTCAGCACCGTAAAAAACCAAAAAAAAAAATGAGTAGAACATGTGCTGTCCCTTCCCGTTTGTTCGATCTCCCCCTTCGAAGTAATAACTTACTTAAAGCATAATATTAGTTACACCGCTTGCCTCTGACACCAAAGAAGTAAAAAATGTACTCTTACTGCCGGTTGGTTCGATCTCGCCGCCGAAGTAGTAATTTACTTTATGCAAAATATTAGTTATCCCTCTTATGCGTTTGTCATCAAAGATGTGGAACATGTGCCCTCTCTGCCAGTTTGTTCGATCTCGCCAATGTAATAATTTATTTTAAGCATAATATTAGTTATCCTGTTTGCCTTTGTCACCAAAGAAGTGGAACTTGTACTCTCCCTGTTTGTTCGATCTCGCCGAATCAATAATTTACTTTATTCAAATTATTAGCTATCCCGCTTGCAATTGTCATCAAAGAAATGAAACATGCGCTCTCTTTTGCAGAATTGTTCGATCTCGCCCAAGCTTTTCAGTGGGTTTGGGAGAACATTGCGTACATTTCGAAAATTTCTACTTATAATTGGGGTGGAAACAGGAACCTCACGCTGATGGGAAAAGGGTCTGAAGTCATGGCTGTCAGTCTCCTGAGGATGGCAGTGACCAAGATATCCGTTTACGGCGTGACGGATATCTTGGTTACTGCATCCTCAGGAGATATCCTCAACGAGGCGTCCTTCCTCACCATCAAGGCACTCGAAGGCGTGGATGAAGAGGGAAACTCTTACGTCAACAACTTGAGGCTCACCAACATGCTGGCTGATGCATTGGACTGCCCTACTTCTCTCTGGAAAAATAGAAATGCGACCATAACGTGCCTTCAAGGTGAGACAACACAGTAAAACAAAAATCTGTTTATTTTACAGAAAAAATCATTCACAGAAAAAAACATATACTTACAGAAAGAACCTATTTTTACAGAAAAATATTGTTATTTTCTTTTAATCTAAAAATAAACTATTTTAATAAAAAAAACAGTATTTTTAACTGCGAAAAGAGTATTAGACTGAAACCCAAAGAACATTCCAACTGTTTGTGGAATCTCCGCGTGCCGAAGCAGCTCAGTTTGGAAAGCTTTGGTCTGGAGATCTGGATTCGAACCAGGGGTCGGACTTACTAATTCTCGGTAGTACTGTGGTCTTAGTCCCCGAATGTCCCTGTTGTGGCCGGAAGGGGGGGGGGGGGGGCATTTTCTCAAATGAACAATGAAAAGTAAAACAGCGGTTTTATAAGTGATACTTACCGGGTGGCCCAGCGGGTAGTGTTTGAAACAAATGAAAAAATAAAAACAAATAAGAGACATGAGAAGAATTTAATGACGTTTATTGAATGGACATATTGGGCAATTAATGATAAAGATGTTTGAAGTGCCCGCCATCTTTAACAAGGACAGCAGTTAGGCGGTTTTCGAATCCAACCATACTCCATACTCCTTACCCATACATTCCTCCTTCCTCCATACTTCATTTGTTTGGTCAATTCTATTTGTGGAACTTCCCACAAAAGCTAAAAAAAGCTTCCCACAAAAAGAATTGGCCAAACAAAAGGAGTATGGCAGGTTAATGGAGAAAGGAGGAAGGTATTTGTAAGGAGTATGGAGTATGGTTGGATTCGAGAACCGCGCCTAACTGCTGTCCTTGTTAAAGATGGTGGGCACTTCGAACCTATTTATCATTAATTGCCCAATATGTCCATTCAATAAACGTCATTAAATGCTGCTCATGTCTCTTATTTGTTTTTATTTTTTCATTTGTTTCTAACACTACCCGCTGGGCCACCCGGTATAAGTACTGTCGGTAGATAAAGGGTTATATCGTACTAATGTTTTGAAATCAAGCTGTAGTTAGCTTTTCAACTAATATGTGGACTCTTGTGCAGGTGTGGAAGCCTTACGCTTGGTTAAAGCGGCGGCATCTCTGTCGAAAGGCATCGGGCCTCCCAACGTTTTCCTACCTCAGACAAAGGGCCCCGACATGTTTTCTTCCTCAATCCTTACACGGCTCTCTACGTAATGATGCATTTATTCAATAGTATTAGTATTAGCTCACAACACGACAAAATTAATAATATACGGTAGAATTCCAAATATCCGAAACAATTTGGACTTATAGCCATATACGGATACAGTAACCCCTCGCTATGTCGCGCCTCGTTACATCGCGCATTCGGATATATCCCAGGCAGCAAGCGTAATCGGCGAATGGTTGGCCAATCATCGATTTCATCGGCAAATGATTGGAACTTTTTTTACGAGATCGGGAAGACGTCGCGCCAACTTGTCACTCCGACGTCTACAAAAACCGGTCGCTTTGTGAGATCGGATAGAGATGGAGCTGAAGTCGTCTGCCAATCAGTCGATTTTTTGGTATTTTAAGCGTCGGTTTACGAGGTCGTCCCGACCTCGTCAGGCGATCAATTAAAAGTGGTCGTTTGTAGTGATTGGGCCGATGTCGGTACGATCTTTCAATTCGATCATGAAGATAATAAATTTTATAGATTATAAAATAAATTAAAAAATCTAGTGACAAGCCCTGTGATGAGTGAAACGAAGTTTTCTATTTATTTAAAGTTAATATGCTTATAGATTTCTGAAATTTAGCGTGGAATACATTTATCAAGAATATATAATTTTAATATTTTCAAAATCGATAAAGATTTTGTCGAATCCCTTAATTTTAACCTCGAACTTCATAATCGAAAACATTGCAATAACAGAGTTTCTTCAAAGTTCCGTTGAGTGCCCACTCAGGTGTCGACCTCCTCACTTGACCAGGGTTCTAATCTACGAGGCGTAATTGGCTGTGTTAAAGCTCTTAAAGGAGGCCAGAAATAGGCAGCCGGAAACGATTCAATTACGCAGGTCGCAGAGTTTTTATCACGTGAGTGTGAGGAACCGTCGCGTCGGTCAAGCAACTACGGTAAGTAAATTTAATAATTTATCTTTTTTAAGTGTTTTGGTCTTTCTCTTAAAATACTACTAATACGATTTGTTTAGCTTAATTTTCGTGGACTATCAAAACCAGAAAGGGTGCACGATTTAGTATCAGATTTTGTTATTTAGGCTTCTGACCTTATCAGACGATTTTGAGTAAGATTCAAATACATTCATTTGTGTCTATCCTGCATGGGCTTAGCGCTTTAAGTGCTCATGAGTAATTTCATGTAACTGTACTGTAATTCACAATTTAAGAGGAGATTAAAAACTTTTTAAATTTGACAAATAAATCAAAATAAATAAAGCTTGTTACATTATTTAGTTTTAATAAGTGTAGATCAGCTATTCCACTAATTTTTTTCATTTAATGTTGAAAGTTGTAGTAATAATCACTTTTTATACATGTGGCTTACACTACAGAAAGGATAATTTTGCATGGAATTTGCGTTATGTAATCTACCAAACGAGTTTAGCCTCTGACAAAAAGTTGATGATTTACATGAATTAAATATTCGAGACAAAAACAACGACAAAAAACATCGACAACAAAAATTAAATATTCGAGGTTGAAAACTTCTTATTTTTATACTAGTAATGAGTTTAACACGAATTAAAATTATGTTTCGCAGCCAAATGAAAACTGAAAACTAACAAAAGTACACTTAACCATTTATTGCAATTTTACTATTAATTAAAGTAAGCATTCAATATAGGGTGAATATGACATGCAAGATCTCACTTAAAATTTCGATTTTTTTTTAATTCTTTCGATCAATTTTTGAAGTAAAGTAATTTATTTTACCAAGACCTATATTAAGCTGGAGGGCCCAATTGGTTCGCCTTGCTTGCAGAAGGTCCTAGGCCCGGGTTCGGTTATCGCAGGTGTCGGCTCGTCACTTGACTGTGGTTCTTAATTACGAGGCCTGTCGCAATAGCCCTCGTGATTTTTTTTTATATTTGATATTTTTTCCTTATTCTTATTTAAAATGCTATATAATAGGGTAAAATGTGGAAATTATTTGACAGAATTTTAAAGAAACATAAACCAAAAAAAAATTTCTATGAAACAATGGTGAAGTTATATATTTCCTTTGTTTATTGGCTTTCAATTCAATAATTAGTGACGTCGTGTAGCTTTAGTTAGCGACGTTAATTCAACCTAACCTTGTAATTTTAAGACCTCGAATTAAGATTTTTACTTTTTCGAAAATGAAGAAGAGTTAGTTCATTTCCATTGTAACGAACTGGTTTAAAAAACAGGATGTTCTTCTACTTCACATCAACCTCTATCGATGAAAATTTTCCATCGCTATCTTCGCAGTCAACGTGTTAAGTGATCTAATGCATTGCATATTTGCTTATCAGGAAAAAATACTGATTTTTTAAAATCTCTGATAATAAATAATTCTTGATTGCATGAAAATTTATTTTAGATCAGTGTTTATGATATTCAAATACTTAAGTGGTATTTTAAATAATTTATAGTATTAAAGTTTGTTTTTCTACATTTTATTGATTTAAAATATACTTGGATGTTAGCTAGTTATAAATATAAATCTATTAAAGTGTAGTATTATCACTGTTTATACTTATTTTGTTAATTTTTGCTTTCAGCTGCAGTGAGACTGCACAGTTTCAGGAAACAACACACATGTGATAGAAAGGAAACATCTTCAGGGCTTGGACTACTAAGTATTACATTTATATGTATTGTATTTCTATTGCTACCTGTCATTTTATTAATAAAATATTAGTAATTCAAGTAGCGTTTCTTTTTTCTTGTGTTTAAAATAAATTTTGGAGTGTCCACATGTTTGCAGGTTTTAGGAAGTTTTAAATTAAGTGGAGTTCAATAGGTAGCTGTTAAACAAGGTAGGTAATGAATTTGAGAAAGTCGTGAAGAAAATTTGATTTTAAAAGAAAATTCTACTAGACAGGGGCTTATATGAAATAATGGAGAAATTACTTTGCTTCAATGGTTTTCTAATAAAAGGGTTAAGCTCCAAAATACCTTCAAGGCTTTAGTTGCATTGGTATGTTCTCGGTTCAGCATCGGGAGCATGTTGGTTAAGCGTTGGGTAGAAACCGTTATTACGTACGGAATGCGTTAGAATCTACCCGGATAAGCATCGGGTAGACGACGGTGGAAAGTAGAAAATCCATTGGTAAAAGTCTTCGGTTTAGCATCGGGAGCATGTTGGGTAGATACCGTTAATACGTAGGAAAGACGTTGGAATCGACTCGGCTAAGCATTGGGTAACCACCTGCATGTCGGTAAATGGTCGCAAAATAATCGGTTTACGGTCGTATAATAACGCGAGTTAGGTTGGCGTGACGTGGGTAAATGGTCGCGCGTGGAATTGTCAAGAAGTCGCTGCGACGGTAAAATCCGATCAATAACCGACGATTTGTAGTTGCAAAAAGGGTGGTAACTAGTCGCCGACGATTGCCGAAAGGTCGTATATTGTACATCGGCCCGATGCACTGCCGATTGGCATTTCCTATCTGTTGCCGACATACCAAAATGCGTCGGTAAGTGGTCGCACCTGATTGGCAAATGGTCGCTCGCCAAGGACGAAACGCAGCCTCTGCGATGGACTTCGCCCACCCTTTTCCGACGTGATCGGCTTGATGTCGCAGAATGTTTTGCTACTCTTGGCCGATGCTCGGCCAACGATTATTTGCTGCTTGGGAAGTCGCTGCAATGGTTAAATCCTAGGCAGCAAGCCTAATCGGAAAACTGTTGGCCAATCATCGATTTCGTCGGTAAATGATTGGAAGTTTTTTTACGAGATCGGGAAAGTTTCTCCAACCTAATAACCATAGCAGTACAACATGACTTGAATAATCTAAACATCATTCTTTGAAAACTGACGTTTTGGTTTGAATATGATGAAGGTCGTTATTTCGCTGTACATTGTACTCCTTTTGAATGACTTTTTCAAGTAAAGACTTTGAAAGAATTATATTACACCTATTCTGAAAAAATGTATAAATTATAATTTAAGAATACTGTAACAGGACTTAAAATTAATCATTTTATAATAATTCGTTGAAAGTAATAAGAATATTTACTTACGAAAATATAAGTCGTCATATTAAAAATTATGCCAAACTAATATGATTAATACCAGTTTCGTTGAACTGCAATGTAATATTAGGTATAATTACTAAGTCTATTGGTATTGTTGTAGATTCTGTAAATATGTATGTCAGTAATAACACAATACATAAAGTGATATATAAGCCTATAATCCACGTTGCTGCATTCGGTAGAGTCATCCCATGAAATAAGCCATTTTTAATAATAGCAAGACCTTTTTCTAAACTTTTGCAAAAAAATAACCGGACGCACTGTCAGTAGAAAATCGCTTATTATTGTTACATAAAAAAAAGCTTTCAAATGTCCTAACAACACACCAGGACTCACTTTAACTTTTCGTATAAACAATGACGCATGTTCAATGATAACACTGTAGTCACCCTTTTCTGCTGCAATAAGACAAAACTCCGGTTTACTACGAATCAGCTTTATCTTCATGTCCACTAAGTTCAAAAGCAACTATGCGGCATTCCAATCATTGAATTTGTAGGGTTTAAGTCCAAAAATGTACAGTTTGAAAACTGAAAATCAACCAAATAAATACTGCTAAAGGCATCCCCAAATCTACCTTTAAACACTATTTGAAGCATGAAACATATAAAAAAAAATTCTATTCAATGATGAGTGTTGTGTCACTACACAACAAGCTAAATGTAAGACCAACCTAAATATCTAATTTCTCTAAGTAATTGAAACTTAACATTTCAATTTGAATGATTTGGTTTTAAAAAAATAATTATTGGTAACTGAAATAAGTCTTATAATACTGAATTTTCTTTTAAAAAGGAATACTTTTATGCAATCACTCAATTTTGTCTCAATAGAAAGATTTGACATGTATTTTCCAATAGTGTTGAGTTTGTTTGACAACTATATTTTTCATTATGTGAGGTTAATAGCTTTTGTAAAGGTTATTTAGGTATTTTATTAATTATTTAGCTGCTGTGGAACAAACTGCAAGTGAGAACGCATTTAATTTTAAATTCCACTTTATTTGCGATTTTTTCTTTGTTTTTTTATGCCTTTTAACAAGTTACTAATTGCCATGTGCTGATCAACAGTTTGAGACTTTTTTTCACTACCAGGCTTCAAATCGGACATTATTGTTCATCTTCTTCACGGCATCCATCCTGTCCAGACAACGTCACTCTTCGTTGTTCCCGCGCTTTTCCCTTTAGCCAATAGCCATCCCATTCTACAATTACATCATGGAGTCATGTGACTGACAGGGTCCAATAACATCGGGCTCTGTGCAATTTGGAGGTGGACGACTCTGGAAAAAGATTTCATTCTAACTTGGGAACTCGAAAAACGAGGCAGAAAAGAAAAGTTGGTGAGTTGGTGTGGTGTGGAGAGGAAGATCATGTCTCGGTGCCCTGCTAACGTCTCCATTTCATCAGCTCCTCTCCTTGACCAATCAGAAGCCTCCATTTCCATAAGCTCCGCCCCTCGACCAATCAGAAGCCTCCATTTTCAAAGGGGGCGTAGTTTGATTGAAAGATGAGCGTGGCCTCTTGACAGGTGGCCACGCCTTGATTGACCCTATAGAAGGGGCCCTTACTACTCTTATCGTTATATTGCAACTGCAACGGGGTTGTGAGTGATGCGTATTTCTTCTGGTTCTGTAATCTATGTCTATACATGAAAAGACATTATCTGAACTACGTTATCAAATCATAAGAAAGTCAGTGCATTTTCGCTCTGAATGTTTTGAAGGTAAGTGTTATTATTATTAAATCCATTTTTTTTACTTGTAATTTTTCGTTTTAAATTCAATTACTACTTAGGAATTAAATATGATATAACATTTACTAAATAAATTTTATATCCTTTGGTAAAAAGTATATGCTAACATGACTACAGTCGCCGTCAACTTAACCTTTCGCAAAGGCTAAGGCTATGAGGGCGTGGCCGAGTGTCCGAGCGCTGGGATTGGCGGCAATCGCCGATACCCATATAGTTTCAACCAGTCAAATTGGTACGATTGTCATCTGACGATCGGACTTTCTGCAACCATGGCTGCTTGGCGAAATTTGGCGCCTATATATATCTGCACTTTAATTGTGAACGCCACACATATTTGTTGTTGTTCCAGCTATCCAACGCGATTCGAATGCTATCATTTCTAACTTTATTTTCTAAAAGAAATGGCTTTAAATGTGGAGAAAATCTTCAATTATGAGTTTCAAACTCACAAGCAGGGTAAGCCTTTGCAAAGTTCTGCAAAGATCATCATATTGAACGTGTTTGTGAAGCTAAGAGAGCAAAATCCTACACAGTCAGACAAAGAGCTCTTTAGCATGACTTCAGAACTTACCGGCGTTTCAACTAGAAGTATTCAAACGATGTCACAGGAATTTAAAGAAAAAGGCTTGTTATCAACTCCCGGAAAAAAAACGACCTTCCAGAGTTGGAAAATATACAAGAAAAGTGAAATATAGTGACTTCATTCTTTCCGCGATTCGCCGAATAGTGCACCAATTCTTCAAGAAAAACAAGATCCCTACTTCCAAAAAGATATTGGACGAGTACCGTAAGGCTGAAGTGGATAACAACGTTCAATTGAGTGAGTCAACGATGACAAGGCTGTTGAGAGATCTGGGGTTTGTATACCGTAAACGCGACCTTGGTTCGATGCTCATAGAGAGAGAGGACATTCAAGTGTGGCGACGACGATATTTGAGACAAATTCGACAGTACCGTGCTTCGGAACGTCCTATTTACTATACGGATGAAACTTGAGCCAATTTTGGACATACTAAATCATCAGTTTGGCAGGACAGCACAATAAAAACACCCAAACAAGCCTTTCAATCGGGACTGTCGATTGGATTAACCCTGCGAGCGCCGTTCCAAGCTAGCAAAGATTACTGCCTAGCGTCCACCTAAAACTTTAAAGACGACCAGAAAGCGCCCTCGATATTAGAGCTACTTCCATCCCCCATTTTACCTGTGGTGGTGATGACAGTGATGAATGGCTAAGTTTGTGTGGTCTTTGTCCAGGGTCTGCCGAAAGTCAGCCCAAGAAGGTCCCTCAAGGAACCTCTACCTCAGCAGATAATTAGTGGTCAGTTGGGCCGGGTTACCTTGAAAATTTAGTTTTCGACGCAAAGTAGATTTTTGCATTTATCTTGCTAAAATGTGGTTAGCAGGTGGTTGGTTACTTGATTGACAATTTTGGATGTTTTGTATATGTGTGTATACAGATTTGATTTTCGTGTACAACTTCCAATAACTACTTGAAGTGTGCAGTAGCGTTATAATAGTACAGCATTTCTTACATACTTTTATATAATAGCACAGTAGTATTTTTTTTACCATACTTTTATTTGTATGAAGAAAAGTACTGTTATTATCAATATTAATAATTTATATAATGGTTTTTCTATAAATATGTGAATAATGAATACTAATACTTAATCATTGGATTTGCTAATTTTATAAAAACTTTTTCCGCATTTCAAAAGTCGAATGAAAGGTAATTCATGTATTTGTAATTTATGAAAAATAATTTTTCGATTTCTTGAATGAAAAATAAAATAATATACTTCACATCACACTATGCGCCGTAAAGTAACTCATCAGCAAATTCTACATCTTTTAAAAAATATTTTAACTTATTTTTTAAGGATCTGTTAATTGCAACTAAACTGCTTTGCTAACAGATTTGAGACTTTCAA
Organism: Oedothorax gibbosus; assembly: GCA_019343175.1. Taxonomy (NCBI): domain Eukaryota; kingdom Metazoa; phylum Arthropoda; class Arachnida; order Araneae; family Linyphiidae; genus Oedothorax; species Oedothorax gibbosus. The sequence goes on along the minus strand of JAFNEN010001040.1, from coordinate 17,116 downwards.
TAATCGGTAGATAATAAGATGTTGCGTATTCGAATAATTTAAGCTCTATAAGCCACATTTGGCGATTACTTCTCCTTTCCGTCTGCAAAACAATTCTAATATTTTTTAACTTCTGCTTGAGGTGGTAGTATCGAAGATTTTGTTTGGTAAAAAAAACTTTTCTATAAAAAAATATATTTTAATAGTACACGGATAAAAAAAATTATATTAGATATTTTAAATTTGCCAAAAAATATCTAGTATGATGGGAAAAACTGTGTTGACAGAATTTTGTCGTAACAAAGCAATACAGAAAATATCCATGCATAACAGATATTTTCTGTACTGCTGGGAAGGGTACGTAAAATACTTGACCGACTCGACCCTACACGACCCCAGGCTAAAGGCTTAGGATAACGCGTCTAAGTAAAAGAACGAACCTAGGGGAATCCTGGACCATTCTAGCAAGCAGGCGCGCTGACTCTGGGCCACATGTTTACTTCATTATTTGAAGTTACTAAGTGATTTGTTTCCACTTTGATACCTTGATACATTTTTCTGAATAAAAACAGACAAATCTGTATTTAACAGTCTGTAGCAGTAAAAGAAAAATCTTGCAAAATAACAGAAATATTCTCTTTTTGAACAGATTTTTTATAGTGTAGGTATAGGTATTTAGATTTGTGTGTGAGATAAAGTAATTACATTCTAGCAGCACGCTATTTTTTTATCCATTTATTTTTTATATTTTTGAAAATATGAGTTTTGCTTATAAATTTGGTTTGATTACTTTTATTCAGTAGTGGGTTATTTTCGTCATTGATGCCATATGCCATAGGATCCCCAAGTTTATATGCTCATAATCTTTGAATATTTTTTATATGAAGCATGTATAATAACCTACATATAATGCGAGTATAAAACAATAGGTACTATTTTGTTTTAAATCTCGTTCTTTTAGAAAGATAAGCCATTCTTCAAAGGATGTGTTTAAGATTTTTTTTAAAAAAATTCCATAGGACAGGAGGTTCCATAGGTTCCTTTTTTGTACAGGACATTAAGTTGGTGAAAAGAGATTACTTCGGTACAAGATGTATATTTCCTGAACACAAAATAAACGCTTTCTCATTGGTCACTATTTTGCTTTAAATTTAAGTCTTAAATTAAATTTTAAAAATATTTTAAAAGAAAATAAACATAGAGTTGTTTACGGAAAGATTCGAATGGAAATAATGTTAAAATAGAGATTGCAATGGGCATTTGTTCAACAGTTCATTACTTTGCGGATTTTTTTTAATCTCAGAGAGAGAGAGTTCATGTATTCTCCCTATCACGATGTAAAGCAAACAATATTTAGTTATAACTTTATTAGAATATAATATACAATGGCGCCAAAATGTAAATTATTATTTACTAAGAGGATTCTTACCTGAAATAAGTTAAGAAAATAATAGGGTTATGTTTTGTTATTCACTCAAAAAAAAGTTTAGTAATCTGTACTAAATTTTGGTAAAATCAACCAAATTTAAGGTGAAATAGGTGATAAAGATTTGGTAAATGCTACCATAAAGATTTAGTAAACGGCATTTGGTAAATTCTACCAAATATTTAGTAGCGGACACAGATCACGATTTGGTAAACGTAACAAAAGTATTTTGTAAATTTTACCAAAACGACACTGCTGTGTTTACTAACAATTTGGTAATTTATACTCATCTAATTTGGTAGGTGTAACGTAAAGTATTTTGTAATTTTTACCAAAAATTTTGTTTATGAAATAAGACCCTGTTGTCTTTACTAAAGATTTGATAATTTATACTCATCGATTTGGTAGGTGTAACTAAGGTATTTTGTAAATTTTACCAATCATTTTGTTTATGAAATAAGACCCTGTTGTGTCTACTAACAATTTGGTAATTTATACTAATTGATTGGTAGGTGTAACTAAAGTATTTTGTGCACTTTATCATATATTTGACAATTTATATTCGTTTATTTAGTAAATATATTACTAAATAATAGGCAACACTTAGAAAATAAATTTAACAAGTTGCGAATTTAGTTATACTTTTTTTGCATATTGAATTGTACCAAATTATAGTTGTTTTGTATCACATTTTGCTTTATGTAATGGACAAACTAAAAAACAAAAAAATGTTTTTAACGTTTGCACAAAATTTGGAACTATTTAATATTAAAAAAAAAAATAGGTTGTATAACTGCATTTGCCTCTTGTAAGTATTTAATGGGAGTAGAAAGTTTGTACTTATATCTTATAAATAAAAACAATAACACACTTTATTTAATAATAATAATTTTTTTTATTGCACAAAAAAAACAGATTAATTTGAAGTGGAAAAAATACAAAAGCAATTATACAGTAGATAGAACACCAAGGGTCACAAGGACCATATTGCCGAACGTAAAAAAAGTACATGGATGTAAATTTACAAACATAAAAAAAAGAATAAATATTAAATTACAAGTAAAAAAATATTATGGCAACAAACAATTTATTGAAATCAAGGCAAGAATTTGACAAAAAAATAAGCGTCTTACATGGTCTAACTACTAACACTTTATTTACAAAACAATATATTGAAATCAAGGCAAGTATCTGACAAAAAATAAGTCTTCATGGTCTAACTCAGGGTTCCCACTCTTATTTCAAAATAAAAATCAACTCTCCATTTCTATAAAAAAAAAAAGTCCTGACTGACTAAATGAGTCATGTATCAACGTCTAGCCAAAATTATTGGAGGTAAGATTTTAAATTTTAGAAGCTTGTTCTTTTTGTACTAAAGGCATCATTTACGAAGCGATTTTTTGCAATTCGAACCCAAACCGGTATAGGAAGGCGAAACGTGAGCTGACTTCCCCACAAAAATATCATTGTAAGAGATTAGGGTTTACTAATTTTAATCTACATGGCTAATTTAAGCATTAATAAAGAAGAAATGAAATGCATAATTATTTTTAGAAATTTAGGGGAAAATTCTATTTTAATAGATAATTATAGGAATAGGAGGATTCAACAAATAACATAGCACCAGGGCAAATCCTATTTTGTGGTCCGCTGCTGAAAGGCAAAATTTGACAATTTTTAATAAGCAAAAAAAAAATTTGCTTCGGAAATCCCATTATGTTCAGGATGCTACCAAGGACACCATGCTTGAAAAATATCTGTACAATGAGTTAAGGGTTAATAATAATCCGACGACGCTTCTGTCGCCAAAGACTTGGTGGATTTCTAGAAGGGTAGGGAACTGGGAAATGCCTTTTTCTTTCTGAGGAAGTGTAGGCGAAAATTCTATTTTAATAGATAATTATAGGAATAGGTGGATTCAACAAACATAGCACCAGGGCAAATCCTATTTTGTGGTCCGCTGCTGTAAGGCAAAATTTGTAGTAAGCAAAAAAAAAAAATAATAATTAGCTTTGGAAATCCCATTATGTTCAGGACCCTGCCAATGCCAAGGATCTAATGCCAACGCCAACCCTGCCAATGCCAAGGGTTAATAATCCTACGGTGCTTATGTCACCAAGGATTTGGCGCGGGTTTCTAGAAGGGTAGATAACTGGGAAATACCTCTTTCTTTCTGAGGAAAACTAGGAAATAGCTTTCTGGGATACACCTTATTTTGGGCAAATCCTTTTAATTCATTATAAAGTTTTGCAAAAGTAAACATTAGTTCTTTTTTGTTTAAATCCTAATCTTTGAATTCTGGCTGTGATTGTATGCCAATGTCTGGGTGGGAGGTCCCTTGTTAAGCTCATGCTTTTTGTTCCCCTCATCCCCACTATAGCCGTTACAGTTTGCCAGAGCCTAGTAAAGTTGTTTGAATTTATTTCTAGGATTAGTAGATAAAACTCAATTATTTAATCTATTCAATATTTCAATTTTATTCCTATTAATATTTATCATTGACAATATTTTAATAATTATTTATGTTTATACTGTTGTAAATACTGTTGTTTTCAAAATTGCCTGCAGCGTGTTTTGATTTAAAACAAAACTAAACTAAACAAAGTCGCCCGAACCCTAACAAAACTAAACAAAATGTAAATCAGAATACTAACACAATTAAAATTCAAAAGTTCATATTAAGTAAAAGAGTAATCACTTATGTAAAAAGGGTTATAGAAATAACTTGTTGAAGCATTCTATTTTACATAATAAGACAATTTTTAAGACAAATGAACCAAAAACTAATTGTGAATTAACAGGTTATTAAAGTGGTCTTCAATCATAAACAAATTGTTAAACTGCTGCAAATTCTAAAGAAATTTTGCCTTTGTGTGTACCTTCTTACACCCAATTCCATAAAACTACAACAATTCAGGGTTTCAGCATTGTTGAATTCTATAGTGTCGAGAATCATTCTAAGTGATCAAATAAATAACAAATCAAGCTACTTGATTTTGCACATAATCCACTGCTACTAACAAATTCACCTGGATCCCTCCTCCAATTGGCGTCTCACTCACTCTAACTAATGCAAAAAAAAATATATAGTTTACATACATTACGAGATGTCGATTAGGGTTAATCCTAGTCGCTGGTCGGCGAATTTTACGAGCTTGGCCATCGCATTCAGCATGTCAAACCCAGGTTCCACTCTCACATGTTCCAAAACACTGCCGACTGCTCGTACCATCATTGAAGCAAACTACTGCATCAAAGGACACCTTTCTGCAGGGCTTTCGATCGATGACATTATAATAGTGTTACATCCCGAGGTAACTGGAAAAGAATAAAAAAAACAATGCAATTTGCAGAAATTATACAAAAAAAATGCTTAGGTTTCAAAAACTAGGGACACTGGGTTGAGAAAAATTTCAGAACATTACATACAGTGGAATTTCAAGCTTTCGCATTTTTTAAAATGCAACACCATGTTTAAAAGATCAAATATGCTCAGATTTAAGAAGAACTATAACCTCAAATACTAATTTTATTTACTACTCAGAGAACACAAACAGATACTAAAAAAACAAGATATATATCTAACAGACATCAAAGTATTTCTCCAGAAAAAGAAATTTTTTATCCGAGTGATAACAGTGAATATTAGAAAACTGTCAAATCCTAGTCACTGGCCAGGCAACTTTTCGATCTAGGCGACATTTCGAAATTTACATTTTCCAGACACTGCCTTTGCTTCCGATTTTTTTATAACCCTTAAACATGCTTGCAACCTTAGTTTAACATAGCTTTCTTTTGATTAGCATACATGGTTATAATAAAACATTATTTATTGAAATTAATTTTAAAACACTTGCTAAATTTTGTTATTTGTCCCTGGGCCAGCAACTGGGATTTTACCGAAAATGCATTAAATTGCAGGACATGCTCCAAAAGGTTAACAAAAACGGTTTACTCATTTTACTTCACACATTACTTATTCGACGCCACATCATAGCTAAATGACAACAAATATAAATTGTTGATAGAATATCATAAACTCATTTGCATATTCTGCAGAATTTTTTTTAACTTAAAATGATATACTATTCGAAAACATGGTGAAAACATGGTGTAAATAAAACAAGCTTTCTGCATACCATCTATCCCACCCGACTATAAATCATAAGAGAATAAGAAAATTACTTCATCATGTTCTTGGGTTAATTTACACCTTGGTGCTCCTTGAAGATAGTCGATGATTCGAAGAATTAATTCATCAGAATTCCGGCTTTAAAGCTAGCAAAGCTTCTTTGCCAACTCCTTCAATAAAAAAAAATTGAATGAGTGTTATAATGTCAAAAATATAGTTTACAAGCAACAAGATACAGATTAGGGTTAATCCTAGTCGCTGGTCGGCGACTTTTTGAGCTTGGCGACATCTCTTGGCTAGCGACTAGGATTTTACTGTATTGGTATACACATTTAATGAAACGAATTTTCCAAACACTACACACACTTTATAACAATAACTCAACTACGTTATTTGGAACTGTAAATATACTTCCAAAATAAAAATACTTAGGTTAATTTTAATTTGACGGTACTTCTGTCGCCAAGGGATTTGGCGCTTTTGTAGGAGCGATAAACAATTATTTTTGGTGATGCGGCATTTTCTGGTGAAATGCATTGTGGCGTCTTTGTTGTGGCTAGATGGCGCTGGTTATACTTGCGCGGATGTTAGGCGCGTGGGATATATTTGTTCTAAATTAGTTTTTGACCAATCGCCGGCGCTGGTAATACTTGCGTGGTATTTAGGTTGCGCGGATGTTGTGCGCACAGAATTATTTTTATTCTAATAAATTTCTTTTTGTTCTATCGTCATTACGTTTGGGGTTACGTTTGGCTTTTGAACATCCGAATATTATGGATGGTGCGTATTAAAATTCTGAATTTTTTATCGGTTTGAAAATGGCTGGACAGCTAGCTATCATTCAGTTTTGAAAGAATAAAACAAATTTTTTTTACTTTAAATTTTTTGTTTTGCTTCGTAAAACAAAACTGCCCGGGGCCCCAAACCATTATTTAGGCTTTCAATGGGCCCTACAATACTGCCCCATGTTGGATACTGATGTTTTTTAGAGAAAACAAAATTGCCCGGGGCCCCAAACGAGTATTTAGGCTTTCAACGGGCCCTACAATACTGCCCCATGTTGGATACTGATGTTTTTTTAGAGAAAACAAAATTGCCCGGGGCCCCAAACGAGTATTTAGGCTTTCAATGGTCCCTACAATACTGCCCCATGTTGGATACTGATGTTTTTTAGAGAAAACAAAATTGCCGGGGCCCCAAACGAGTATTTAGGCTTTCAATGGGCCCTACAATACTGCCCCATGTTGGATACTGATGTTTTTTAGAGAAAACAAAATTGCCCGGGGCCCCAAACGAGTATTTAGGCTTTCAATGGGCCCTACAATACTGCCCCATGTTGGATACTGATGTTTTTTTAGGGAAAAAATAATTGCCCGTACCCCCAAACGCGTGCGTACTGGATTGCCACTCATTCGTGTAGCTCTAGTGCGACAATAATTCAAACTAAACTAAACTGGATTGCCACTCGTGTAGCTCTAGTGCGACGATAATTCAAACTAAACTAAACTGGATTCCCACTCGTGTAGCTCTAGTCCTACGAAAATTCAAACGAAACTAAACTGGATTGCCACTACTAGCCCATTGTGTAGTGTAAAGTTTGTTTTGTGTTGTCCAAAGCAAACCAAAACCCTGAGTCTGTTTTTTTTTCAAAAGTAACTAGGGTTACTGCATCGGCGGAAAGGAATCTGGCAATGCGGAAACACGCGAGTTTCGCCAAGTTGTTGTTGTTTCTGGAGCCGCGCCAAGCAGTACCGTGAAATTAAAATTTACCAATACTTAGGGTGACCAGACGTGCTGCATTTCGCAGTAAGGTTTAGTTTGTTATTCAATCATATAGCTATAAAAATTGTGTAAAATAGTCTCCGCTTAATTTTTTTGTAGTTATTTCAAACAAAAAAAAATGAAAAATGTAATTTATGACAATTTAATGAGGATTTCATAGTAGAAAAGTTGATCACTGAAATAAATCTGGTCAGGCTATACTTGGTTAACCCTATACTTACGTGTATAGCAGTTTTCAAATAACAAACATTAGGAAAAATAAAATTTAGATTGACTTTTATTAAACAAATATATATTCCTGAGGAAATTTCTACAGTTTTCAGAAATACTGGACATTTCGCAGTACAGACTCAAAAAGAAAGTACAATTTAATTTGTGAATCAGCCACAAGACCCTAAAAGTGTAATACTGTACTGCCGAATGCAGTACGTCTGGTCAGACAACGTATACAGGGCAGCATTAAAGATATAATAAAATATATAAAAATTACAATTAAAAATAAATTTACCTTTAAACTTCTGAATTAAATCAGAAAATCCCCATGAACACAACAAACGCACGACGAATTCATCCGCCATTTTTTTCTGTGTGACTGTGACGTAGAGTGACGTAGTAGAAGGTTAGTAAACGGTTCGTCTTCTTCTTTACCAAAAGTTTTGTTAATGGAACTAAAAATCCTTTACCAAATAATTTGGTAGGCGTTACAAAATAATTTGGTAACGGTTAATACTTTTTTGGAACAGTGAATCAAACTTTGTAAACGTATTCACCAAATATATTTGGTTTTATGTAGTAAAATTATTTGGTATAGGCGACTAAAGTTTGGTAACCGAAACCAAATATCAGTTACCAAACAAATTTGGTAGAAGTTGAGGAACCATTTTTTTCAGTGTTTCTACATCTAAAAAATAATTTTCAAAATAAGATTTTTCTGTTATCTTTCTACAGATGATATCTATTTTTAAAACTATAGGAATAAATTTTGAAATAGATATCATTTTGTCAAAAGAATTATTTTCTCCGTAAACAGATAAAATTTGTAAAAATGCAGATTTCATCTTGAAAACAGATTTTTTTCTGTTTTGATTACGATTATTACGAAACACTTGGTATCAAAAGCATAAAAAACTACTTAGAAAATTCAAATATACAAAGTACATCCGTGGCGGGAGGGTAGTGGTCAGCGCGCCTAGACTGCCCTCTGCAGCTACCCTCTGATTACCCGCGACTTTACTGGTCAGATAGGTCAGAATTTTATTTACCTTTCTTTTATTCGAAAGAATTAAAAAAATATAAAAACAGTAGGTATTGACATGCTGGCGATGTCCGTCTGTCTGTTCCGTCCGTACCCCTTTCCAAAATCAGTTTTATCCGTCGTATCGCAAAAAATCTTTCTTTTATTGGAGAGGTATGACCTCAGATACCCATCTTTCATAATTTTTTGTCCGTCTGTCTGTACGTCCAGATGGACATCTGTCTACTCTGTTGGCGAATTACCCATTGAATTAGGATTTAAATGTAGTTAAATAATTTTAATCACTTTTGCCACATCAATAATGGCATTAAAAACTTTATTTAGATAACAAGTATGTTTGTAATAATAACTGTCACCTAGAAAACCGCTTCTACACAAGATTTATACACATTACAAAAAAAACCGCCTTACACAACGTCCAGTTCTATCCGCCGGATCTTAAAAATTATTTTTTTTTTAGAAATCAGAAAAATATGACCTCTGAGAACCAACTTTCATACTTTTTGTCCGTCTGTTTGCATGTCCGGACGGACATCTGTCTCTAAAAGCTAACTAGTGCATTTTTGAGAGATTCATATTATTCACTGAACGCCTTCCGTCAAGTGGTAATGTTCGTGTATCGTATCCACAAAGAAACCAGATCTTTTTAGGCTGCATTTTTATCTTGAACGTACAACATGTCTTTTTGACCCGAAGGTATCAAGTCAAAGTATGTGGTGCCAGTAAGAACGCCCCCCCCCCCCCCCCCATTTTCTGTTCTTGTTCACATCGTCCCTAGAAGACACCGGAAATAGGGTGATTGGGGACAGCTTTGGAACTAGTTTCCAATATGACCCGAAGGGATTCTTAGAACATCGTTCCAGACGTCTGATATGTTTATAATAATTATTGATTTTAAGTTAAAAATGTGAAAAATTGTCTGTTTTTTCATATATAAGTTAATAGTAAAGGATCTTCAGAGTTTGATGAGGATTTTTTTTTTTTAAAATTTTTAAAGTTCTCTTTATTTTTAAAATTTTCATCTCCCCCCCCCCTAAATTTTTTATTTGAAATTATAACTGAAATGAGGTACTATTTTAGAGCTAAAAATAAACATATATAACACAAATATAAAAAAAAGTATTATAGATATACTCCAAAAACTAGCAAAGTTTACCCATCAGTATCTTGTAAAACCGCAAAAATTAATTTTGCAGTATCCGAAAAAGTAAATTCTTAACTTTTTATTACAGTTAAAAAACAAGGCGAAAGTTTGCGGAATTATGTAACAAATTGTCTAATGTTTGTTAACAGTCCTTATAATGATAGAAATAGGTAGACCGTAAATCAAAAGTCAAAAAGCTAGTTACTTATTAAATTAAAATATAAATTGACAAGTTTAGTACTTTTTTTCGATTTTTGAAAAAGTGAGGGGACTGTGGAAACACCCTAAAATGATAATAAATGTATGTGTAAACGCCTTATGTAGTTTTAGTATTGAACTGCAATTATATATTTTTTGTTGGTTGACTGGTGTTCACTGTATCTCTTACCGTCCCTATATGGCAAATGCGCGATGTGTTTCTGCGGCACCTTTAACAGAAACAGAACAGAGTTAGTATGGCATGAACACATATACCATAAATGCATGTATGAGAGACTGTAGATGTTTCCACATTGTCCTAATTTGCAAGTTACATATCCGCACTGTTACCCAAAATGAATTTGACGAGTTAAGTAATCAAATAGTTAAGATAAGATTGATTAAAATCTTAAAATCCAACAATACATTCCCTATTACTTCTTTTTCTGATACTGTGAAACAATTGTTCCTCCAACAATTTTCCACAAAATCTTTACGAAAATGTCGAAAACACAGAATAGAACACAACTTTTTCTACAAGTCCTGACTGATTCCTAACTTTGTAAACTGAAAAACTGATTTTATAAACTACGAAAAATACACTTATTTTGGCAAAAATTTAAGCTTCTTGAAATATTTTCCCTCCTTTAAATGATAATAAACAAATCCAAAAATCTTCTTTTTTAACAACGGTTCTCTATTACAACTATTTCTTGAATATTATATATTTAATCAGCCTAATTGAAGCATTTAAAATAATTTCATGTTTGGGCTAAAAAATGCACATAAGCTAAGAAGTTTGAATTGGTTTTAGTCGTGATATTCGCTGGTCCAAAGGTTCTTTATCTTGAAGGAATTTAACAACGTTAGAGTATACCACTTTTTCAACAACATATCCAATGATTTAACTTTTCGCTCGGTTCTTATGAAATTCAGTTCCAAAGTGAAAAGTGGATGTTTCGAATCCCGAATTCACCGATATTTTATATTTTGGCAAAAATTACAATTCGCTAAAATAAGTGTACATGCAGTATGTATCTGGAAGCCTTCCACAGAGGGGTTATGCGACAATCCCCACTATTCTCTGAAAATCTTAAGATAGAAACAAACCACACCCAAGAGCCGTATCCTCACCTTTCCCATTATGTGCGAAGTACCTGTATTTCAGTATACTCTGATGCTTTTGTAATTGACCCTGTTTGAAACCTATTGACCTATGTCAGGGTCGTTCCCACCACAATGAACAAAATTTACTTTTCAGATTAGTTCCACATGGTTTTTTACAAATAGTAACATTAGTCAGCACTCAATGGCACGCGAATTCCCAAAAGCGACACATTTCAATTGGAAAGACGATATTTTTTGTCCTAGCACTTTTGTAACATAAAGACTAATTTTTCTACCTATAAAAACCAGAAACCATTGTTTTCAAAGCCAAGAATTTAACAAAATAGAAAAAAGATTTTTTTTCGATTATATTTTCGTAAAAATTAATACAATTTTTATTCTCATCAAAAATGAGGATAAAACCTTAGCATATTTTATTGTTCGCAGAAAATATTGAAAGATTTTTATTGAAACAATAACAAACGTAAAAAATATAGTTAACTAAAATTTAATACAAGTACTTAAAATGATGAAATTCTTTTTGTAATAAAATTTGCTAAGCGTGTAAAAAATCTAATGACTAATACACTTCACAGATTTAGAAAAAAAAAAGAGTTTACCTATGTATTTTTTCTAAGTAAAATGAATAATTTCGATAGTTTTATTTTATAATATTTGTCAATTTCGTTATTTGATTACTTAAATATCCAAAACATTAAAAATGCACACTAAATTTTCCTATTATTTACTTGTTACGCATACCATTATTTATGGTATGTCAGAAAAAATATGAATGTTATCTGACTATCTGAATGCACATGGCATTAGTTAAGATTAAAGTAATAGGAATACGAATTGAATACGCATAATTGAAGAGCTTAGTGGAAGAACGTGTTAAGTGACATTTTTGAAAAAAATTGTGATTTTTGTGTCAATGAACATATTACCAACTTCTTTAACGATAACAAGTTTCCCCTTTTCATAAAAATTTAAATATAGTATTTTTTTTACGCTTTACAAGTTCCGTTTTTAACAAGTCCTGAGTGCAAACGAAAAACTTTGAGGCTCATTTTCTCGTTTTCCTTTTTTGTCACTTAGCAAGTTCTTCCACTAAGGTTCGTATCTAGTGATTTCGAAACTAAGATATCACCACTAGTCAAGCAGAAGCTGGCTTTCAGGGGGTGGAGCTTACTATCCTCACTAAGACCCAACCTTTCCCAAATCCAACCAACCACATATTGAAACATCAAGATTGACTACGTCAATCAAACATGCTAGTGGACAGGGCGATTTCAACCTTTCGTACTCCAAGAAATAGTGGGGGGCTTATCCGCAGGCTGAACATATGGCCCTTTCACCCCTCTTTCCTTCTTTCAAGCAACTGAAAAAGATAACAAAACCTGTTCTTGGTCTTGGTTTTTTTTTGCATTACTACTGGTTAGAGTTAGAGATATGAGAGCCTCAGCAAAACCTCAGTCGTCGGTCTCTGTTGGATTAGAAATTTCACAGCAAAATATGTGTGTTTTTTTCGTTAATTTGTTTGGATCGTTTTCATCAAAAAGCTATTTTATCGTCTCCCTTAAAAAGGAATGAAACAAAATCATTTCTGTTGTTTTCTTTCATAAAAAGGAATATTTTGACTTTTTTGTTTAAAAAGTTACTGGACAGGCTATAGATATTTGAAAATACCATTAATAATTAATCGAATTGGTAGATTGATTTAACTCACATCATACAGCAGATAATCATTAGCAGACAATTAGGGGGGGGGGGGATGGAAGGACATACTAAAACTAAGGGTATGTAGCACCACACGACTTTAAATTACTACTCAATAAATCAATACATTTAGAAGTGATATTATACCTAGTGTGAAGAGATATTCTTTAAACAGTGTAGTAAAATGCTACAAAAGCAAAAAACATAGGCATCATGTTTATTTTATAGTATTGTAGTTTTTGTCTTGTAATCAACTCATATTTGTAAAGTAGTGCAAACCACTTCTGAAGATTGATTGAAGAATTTGAAAGTATATAACGTTCTCTCATTTTATTCTGGTTGGATTGTTGACAAAGAAAGTCTCCTGCTTATGGTTCTAATGGAGAAATTTTAATAATCATGGAAAATGCACGACATTTTGTAAATCAAATTAAAAAACCAGGACATTTTTACATATTTTAGGATTCTTCGAAAAAGATAGGACAAAACCTAAAAAAGAAGTATTGCACTGCTAAATGCAGTACGTCTGGTTCCCCAAATTATATTATTATGCGCAAATTTTAATAACTTTAAAACCTTACAGAAATCTATGGCAGCTACCTTTGCGCAAGCGCGATTTTCTCAAGAACCACATTATCACATCCGACAGATACTTGGAACTCGTGTCACAAATTTAAAATCCGTAGCTCTGTTTGTTTGATCTGTAGATTGGCTTTAGACAGCAGTCTGGGTGACTAACTAATGTTCGAAAACCATTTTACCAGATAACCACCAGATTCAGCACCTTCCAGACCGTCTAGAAAACATTAAATCACTTTTAATTTGCCATCGCATTACTTTCATTACCTTGTACTTCATATTTTGAAAATAAAATTAAAAATTCTTAAATTTCTGATCTTTGTCCAGAAACACAAAATAAATATTAGACAGTGTATAAGAGCTGATATGTTAGCCTTTATCAAATTAACAAATGTATAATTTATAAGTTATCTGGATCTATTTTCATATAACATGTTATTATCATAGATTTAACTTAAAAAAACCAAATCGTTGTTTTTAATGTTTGGAAAAAGAAACTATAAATCTCACACTCCTACAAGCTTTATTTGTTGTGTTGTACAGGTAAAATTTTTTCACGAAAAATGTGAAAGAATTACGAAAAATGTGAAAAAATCACGAAAAATGCAAAAAATGTTACGGTACATATCTAAAAAACAAGACGTTTTACATTTTTTATTACTTATCTGGTAACAATATTTTTATCTTATTCGAATTTCAATTACTATTACTTTAAAAACCTAAAAAAGTCCTGTGGCGGCTACCTTCGCGAAACGAAAAACTCGTGCAACCATGAAGTCCTTAGTTCTTTTAGTTTGAGCAGTAGACTGGTTTTAGATAGCAGTCTAACAGACGTACCAACATTCGAAAACATTTTTTTTAGAATCGGCACCTTCCAAAAACCTATAGAAAATATAAAATCTTCCTTTTGGATGTTCAACCCTATAGAAAAAATGCTTTCATTACCTTATATTTCATTTTATTAGGTTTTGTGAAAAATAAAATTGAAAAATTTTACAAGGCAGATCTTATAGTATATCGTAAAAACAAAATAAATATACTATGTACAAGAGCTGATAATTTTGCATTTTGCCAGGTGCATATTAGATACAAAATACAAATTAAACAAATATAATTTATATGTGATAAGGATCCCTTTCATATTATTATGATTTGTTATAAGGATCTTTATTATAAGGGTCAAAGGTGATGAATAGTTTTAGTTTAGTATGAATTATCGTCACACTAGAACTACACGAGGGCTATTGGCGACGGGCGTCGTATTTTAGAACCACAGTCAAGTGACGAGCCGACACCTGAATAGGCACCCAACGCAGCGTTAGGACTTTGAAGGATATTTATCGTGTACTCCCTCCACACGGGGTATTATTCGTCGGATATCTTTGACTGCAAGGGCCGTTTATAGGTCGGCAGTTATTTTGGTGATGCCTGGACCCGAACCTGGGACCTTCGGCATGCTAGGCGAGTGCCTGACCGACTGGGCTCCCCAGCCCCTCAAAAGTGATGAATAAAAATAGGCTTTTCCTTTGTATTCCCACTGTGTGAGCCCTTTACATTGATGCTGTTTGCTAAGTTGTATAGATATAGAGTTCCACATCCAGCCTTGGATTTTTCACAATTATTGAACCTAGAATTTTTCATGTAGAGTTGCGAAACCCACTTTCCGTTAGTTTTTATGATTTTATATAATCCTACGCAGTTATATGTTATGTTGTCAATTTTGCTACTTTTTTTTAAAAAAAGAGTTTCTTAAAAAAAAATAGAAAGTAGGTATTGACAAGGTGATGTCTATCTGTCTGTACCTTCTCCCCCTTCCTAATTCGGTTCTCAAGGGATACGTTAATTTGTTTTTTTGTGAGGTGTAAAAATTAAAGACTTATCTATATACATTTTGTCTTTCGGTCTGTACGTCCGGACATCTATCTACCTTTTTGTCAACAGTCTACCCGAGTGGTTGATAACCTTTTCATTGAAAATACTAAAAAATTAGTTTTTTATTTTTTATTTTTGACGTTTTGTATGTTCCGTGGGCTACACTTGCCCCGACGAGATTTGTTTAAAATGGGGACTAGGAGGGAACTTAAATTGGGAGGAACTTGTTTAGGGGGACCTAGGAAAATTAACAAAAAGAACTTTTAATAATTTGTTCGCGGGATCACTCACAAAGCGCGTGTAACTTAAAATTTTAAAAAAAAGCTTCGACAGCAAGACAAAAGCAATTCACAATTTATTTAAAACATAAATTGAATTGCTCGTTTATTTACATTAAAAATAGCTATCCCAATGTAATATACTTGATAGTACTTGGTTAAATATTTTACTATATTGAAATTGTTAAAATAGATTTTGGGAGACAAAGGTACTTGTGAAAGTTCGGATTTAAAATACACCACCAACTTTTCACTACTCCAACGCAGCAAAACTCCCTAATTTATCTGTCCACAAAACAATATTTTGCATCCGTCACCTCAATCCAAAGTAGTTTTATATTCAATGCGACTCGTATCGCACGCACCCTCCATCCAGCGTCTGCGGATTTCTAAGAAATTCCCTTTTCAAAAGAAGAAAAAGAGATCCCCCCCCCCCCCCCTTGCGAAACACCTGGCGGGTAGAAGAGATGGTGTCCCCCGTATAGATAAGAACTATGCAAGACTAATGAACTTTGAGTAGGCGTGACATGTGGGAGGCGTGTCGATGTACAAATTTCTATCACTTGTCTTCACATTTTAATTGATATCTCAACTTTAAATTACCGAATTTCAAAGTTTAAAGGCATGTTTAAGACAAAAATGTTCAATCTCGGTACTTGTAAATTAATTTTTTTAATATCTCCTACTCAATTTTTACAAAATGAAGTTAAAAATTAATTTTAATTTAAATTTTTTAAAAAAAAATTTAAACCAAAAAAAAGATTAGGAAGCATTTCAAGTCAAAAACGTCTAAAGACACAAACCCGTGAAAAAAAATTTAAAAATTACTTTTAAATCAATCCCAAAACACACTTTTTCCATAGAATTACTATTTTAAAGGGGGGCCGGTAGGGGGTTGATGAAACCCCCCTTTTCCCCTAAGTCTTCAATTACAAAACACTTTTTTGGGTTTGAGAATTTCACTTCAGGGTTTCTAACACACTTTATCCAGTATAGAAACCTTTAAAAGCCTGTTTTAAAATTTTCCGCCCCAAACCCAAACCTTTCAGCGCAGCCAAGGCATGCACATGGTACTGTCCCATATTCCAGGGGAGCACCAGGGGGGGGGGTAGTTTGGGACTCGTCATCCCCCCCCCCCCCCCCCCCCCCCTTGGGAAAAAGGGCTTTTGTTCTTTTGAACCAAGTTTTTAAATTTTTCCCCAATTTTATAATTTTATTTACAATTTTTTGAAAACGGAAAAAAAAATTTGTAAGAAAAAAAAGGGGAAAATTTCAAAAATTTCCCGAAAAAAAAATCAAAAAAGTTGTTCCCCCTCATTTTTTAAAAAAATTATAGAGGCGGATTGTCCGGTTCACAAAAGGAACTTCTTTCCTTCATTTGTGCATCCCAAAATGGCGGGTCATTATATAATTAAACCCGGGGGCCGGCGTATTTTTTTCGGTAAGTCAGCACTGAAAGACTGCTGTTTCACAGGGGGAAAGGTTTTTTTTAGGGGAAAAGTACGTTGATGGAAGAGGGACTTTCTTGGGGAATTTTAATTCCCTTTCAGCTTCATGAAAAGTTGGGTATTTTTTCCTTATCTATAAGGAAGACAAACTTTTTAAAAAAAATTTAAAAATAAATTGCTAAAATTAAATAATTAAA
>JAFNEN010001039.1:0-73707 GCA_019343175.1 Oedothorax gibbosus | reverse complement strand
GCCCCCAACTTTTTTCTCTGATTCGAAACCCTATCGGAACGTGGAAAATATCAATTTTAATTTTTAAAGCAGTGCTAAGTGCTAATGACCACCTCAGAAAAGAACCACATTTATTAATCCATTGAATAACAGTACTCAAAACAACATATTTTTTACGGGAAAAACTTACTTTAACTTGAATTTACCGAATTAAATACAAAAAGGGTTTTTTTGACAGTTATTTTCTGGAAACTCCATTTCCAATTTAAAACCCGGGGATACAAACATGGCGGGTTTTTCTGTGCAGTGTATATTACCGGTGTCGGAAATGCCGATTTGGATGTGTAGTCGTCTTCATCTACCCTCGTCCCTTCTCCTTTTTTTCGTATTGGGGTCCTGCAAGTGTTTCCGCAGCCTTCGACGCAGCACAGACCCCCTTCATCGCAGTCTTCCTGGCTGCAGCATTCGTTGTTGTGGACGAAGCATTGGATGTTGGGGGCTTCGGGCAGTGGCGGCCTGAGAAACAGTGCAAAAGCAGAGGTCGGTGAATATTACTTGTACTAATTCCCACACAAACGAAGCAAGATCAGTTACTACAGATATAAAAAAAACAAGAAGTTCATAAAGAACTAAAATAGCCTACTTTCCTGTTACTTAAATACTTACTGAAGTTCTAATCGGTAAAAAAAACTAGGTTCCTAAAGAAAAATATCATCAACAGCCGTTTCTACACTAGATTTATACACATTAGAAAAAAAAAAATCGAAACACAGCACCCAGCATAATTTAAACTTCTAAAAGCCAAAATCAAACTATTTCCTTAATATTCTTTAGCAAATTAATTAAATATTATTTATCATCTGCTCATGATTTATTTGTAGTTCGAAGAATAATTAAATATTTATTAATAACAAAGTAATGAAACTACTCCGAACTGCATTAAAAAATAAGAAATGAAAATTAAAACTAAGCATAATTGCATGCAAAAGTATGCCTTGCCGCTTTCTTGGTAGATAATTAATGAATAATAAAAGAATCGAATTGTGCTACACTTTATGACGTCTTTCCAAACTGATTCATGAAAATATTATTTTGCTTCAAATATGTTTAAAAATAAAGTTTCTCATGCCATTGTTGATTTGGCAACAGTGATTAAATGACTCAAAATTGAATTCAATGATAATTCAATGGGAAATTCGCCGAAAGATAGTAGATTTATATCCGTCCGGACGTACAGACAGACGGACAAAAAGTATGAAAGTTGGGTATCTGAGGTCATAGCTTTCTAACAAAAAAGAATTTTTAAGATCCGACGGATAGAACCGATTTTGGAAGGGGGTACGGACGGACAGAGGACATCGACCGCATGTCCAATACCTACTTTTTCATTTTTAGCCTACTTTTTCTTTTTTTAATTCGAAAGAATTAAAAAATGAAAAAGTAGGTATTGACATGCGGTCGATGTCCGTCTGTCCGTCTGTCCGTACCCCCTTCCAAAATCGGTTCTAATCATCGGATCTTAAAAATTCTTTTTTGTTAGAAAGCTATAACCTCAGATACCCAACTTCATACTTTTTGTCCGTCTGTCTGTACGTCCGGACGGACATAAATCTACTATCTGTCGGCGAATTTCCCATTGAATTAGCATTGAAATTCAATTTTGAGTCATTTAAATCACTGTAGGTATTGAAATGCGGTTGATGTCCAAACTGTCTGTCTGTCCCCTGTCTGTCTGTTCGTATGTCTGTCTGTTCGTATGTCTGTCCGTCTGTCTGTCCGCCTGTCTGTCCGTTTGTCTGTCTGTCTGTACCCCCTTCCAAAATCGGTTCTAATCATCGGATCTTAAAAATTTCTTTTTTGTTAGAAAGCTAAGACCTCAGATACCCAACTTTCATACTTTTTGTCCGTCTGTCTTACGTCCGGACGGACATAAATCTACTATCTGTCGGCGAATTCCCATTGAATAGCATTGAAATTCAATTTGAGTCATTTAAATCACTGTAGGGATTGAATCCGGGTTTATGTCCATCTGTCTGTCTGTCTGTTCGTATGTCTGTCTGTTCGTATGTCTGTCTGTTCGTATGTCTGTCCGTCGTCTTCCGCCTGTCTGTCCGTCCCGTACCCCCCTTCCAAAATCGGGTTTTAATCATCGGGTCTTAAAAATTCTTTTTTTGTTAGAAAGCTATAACCTCAGATACCCAACTTTCATACTTTTTGTCCGTCTGTCTTTTACTCCACGGACATAAATCTACTATCTGTCGGCGAATTTCCATTGAATTAGCATTGAAAATTTAATTTTAGTCATTTAAATCACTGAAGGTATTGAAATGCGGTTGAGTCCCTCTGTCTGTCTGTCTGTTTTTAAAGTCTGTCTGTTCGTCTGTCTGTCCCCTCTGTCTGTCCGCCTGTCTTGTCCGTTTGTCTGTCTGTCTGTACCCCCCTCCCAAAAACGGTTCTAATCATCGGTCTTAAAAATTCTTTTTTTTTTTAGAAAGCTATACCTCAGAAAACCCAAATTTCATACTTTTTGTCCGTCTGTCTGTACGTCCGGACGACATAAATCCCACTAAACTGTCGGCGAATTTCCCATTGAATTAGCATTGAAATTCAATTTTGGGTCATTTAAATCAAATGTTGCCAAATCAACAATGGCATGAGAAACTTTATTTATTAAACATATTTGAAGCAAAATAAAATTTCATGAATCATTTTGGGAAAGAGTCATAAAATTAGCGCAATTTTATTCTTTGATTGTTCATTAATTATGTACCAAGAAAGCGCAAGGCATACTTTTGCATACAATTAAAGCTTAGTTTTAAATTTTCATTTATTATTTTTTAATGCAGGGTTTTGGGGTAGTTTCCCTTACTTTTGTTATTAATAAATATTTTAAAATTTTTCTTCGAACTACAAATAAATCGCGAGCAAACGATAAATAATATTTAATTAATTTGCGAAAGGATATTAAAGGAAAATAGTTGTTTTGGCTTTTCGAAGTTTAAAAATTTTAGCTGGATGCTGTGTTTCGATTTTTTCCCAATTAATCTGCGACAGATTGACAAAGTGGTATTCGACCATTGACTAATTTTTTGATTGCCTATTTCTGGTATCT
Organism: Oedothorax gibbosus; assembly: GCA_019343175.1. NCBI lineage: Eukaryota > Metazoa > Arthropoda > Arachnida > Araneae > Linyphiidae > Oedothorax > Oedothorax gibbosus. Next base: position 70,616 of record JAFNEN010001039.1, on the reverse strand, counting down.
TTTTACATAGCCAGACAAGTAAAGTTTTGTGCCACGTCCCGCTCAACTTATAAGGCCAAAAAAATATATCGTGACGTATCGGTTTCCGTCTTGTTTGGAGTGTCATCTGTTCCGAAGAAGAAGAAACCTGTCTTGAAACCTGTTCGGAACCCTAAATGTTTTGTCCTCTGTCACAACCCAGGTGTTTAAAACTTGATGGATAGGATATTTTGTCACAAAACAAATTGACAAAAATGTCCAAAATATATTAGAGAATCAAGTCCGTTATGTAAGCGAAATTGTTTTAATTGTAAATTTAAATTATTAAATACGAGTAATACCTGTAATATAAATTGTAAATATAAAATATATAATTATGTAAATGTTAAACTTATTTTTTTTACACAAAATAACGCTCACAATTTTCTCAAAACAACTTACTCAACAAAATATTACAAAACTGCTCATTTGGGAAAACTGTCTGAACTTGTGTCAATATTCATTTTGTCTTTCAAATGTTCATTATTAAATGAAAGCAGTCTATCAGCTTGTTTGATATTAAGCAATTGAAATTCAATGCATGTTTAAATTTTTACTTAAACATCAAAATATTATAAACGATTTACGGTAACTTTTCTTTAAATCTTGAATATATTGTGTATGAAAGCTTGTCTTACGTTCCAATAAACTAAAATATGCAATTTAGTAGCGTGAATAGAGAGTGAATCTGCAATAAGGATTATAAACGAGACTATTTATTCAATATTTATAATAACGTTTTTGGTCATACAAACCATTTAATTTACAACAGGTAATGCAATATTGATTTTTTTTTATTTTCATATAAATACTAGTATTATATAACAGATTTTTTCTTCAAAACTAACTATAAAATAGACTTTGACAAACGAATATTTTAATTACAAAAAATACATTTATAAGGTTAAGGGTACATTTAACATTTCAGTCTGTATAGATAACTTTTTCCCCATTTGTTTCATTGTTAGTTGCTTGTTGTCATGTTCTCCCTTAGTTTATTATCTTTACAGCATTATTTATTTATACTTCTAAGAAAAATACGGGTGTCCGTAAAAGAATGTCCAAGTTTTAATGGTATATTACAGGAGTTTATTTTATACTAAATATAACAAATCATATACATGACATTAAATGAAAACTAACCTAGTTTTTCCTATAAGTGCTCAATGTGTGCGCCTTTAGTGATACGGCACACATCCAAACGAAAATGCAATTCTTCCCATACTGTCTGCAGCAAGTCCGGAGTAATGAAAGCAACAGCCTGTGCAGCTGCGAAAACGATGTAGCGCGGTACAAGCGCATGCGCTTATCTGAAACTGTTGGAGTTATTCTTTATTCATCACCTTCAACCACATTACAATTACACTTCAACCACAATATTATTACAATTTGAAACTCGGACATTCTTTTACGGACACCCTGTATTTCGAATGTCTTTGGTCAATGCAAACGTATAAGAAGAGAAAACTATTGTACCATACCGAACTACACACATTATCTTTTAAATCGAAATTTTATGTAAAAATGGTATGTACTTAGACACACTAATCAAATAAAGAAGACAACTTTTAAAAAAAAACTCCCTAAGCCAAAAAATTGTTTTTCTCCCGTAAGCTTTTAAAATGCCTACTTTGTTTTTTTTATAACTTTCACTCAGAGACAAGCTTACTAAAATTAAAAGTAGCAATGAGTGGAAAATCCAGAGCATTTATTTCTCATGATAGGTGTAATTTGAATCACCTGAAATTGCTATAATCAAATTTGAAAAACTAATGGTAGATTAATTTTATCTTCTTTTTTTTTATTTCCCTCCTCCTGTTTGTATATTTGTTTCTCCCTTTCAGCTCTTCCACTCTAACCATCACATTAAAAAAAATTCTTTTCTTTCGTTCATTGTTGTTCAAATGTGTGACGTTTAAGACAACTCTAAAATATTTAGCTGTTTGTCTGTTCGTGTACTCCACTTTCAATTCAATTTCTAACCGATAAACTTTCTTAAAATTCAGTATGGCGATCGTATCATCATTTATTATGTATCGAACAATTGAAAAGTAGTTTAATATTGAATTAAAAAAAAGCTTAATTAAGAAAGCTTAAAAACTGCGTTTTTTATATTTTAGATTTAAATATAAGACTAAAGTTTATTAATTGTTGAGTCTTAAAATATAGCCAGTGAAATTAATCTAAATACTTACCTTATCACTAAATTTTTTTTTTAATCCAGTAAATACAATTACTGAAAAAAATTTATTTTATTATTTAAAACTTATAGGTTTATTTCGGGGTATAACGACAATAAGTAGAAATAGACCAGGCGGTTACTGCTCAACTGCGGCAGCCATGTAAGTCTGGTTTTCTTGAGAGCATGATATTTTTTGCTCCTTTATTACATATTACTTCTTATGATTTTGTATCCAAGGAAAAGAAAACATACTTGTACCCATTTCTACTTTAATAAGTATATACGTACTTCTATAGTACGTTGAATTGCCTTTGGTTTCGCGTAGTTAAAGAACTATTTATGTATCTTTTTCGTGTAACTTGTCCTCTCTAGCCTGAATCGTGTTCTGATGCCAAATGGGGTACCCCATTCCACCTCACTCATTCCCATTAGGTTACCCCATTTGGTAGAAAATTATGGGGTTTGGCCTATATAGACGGGCTTAACACGTTGACTGCGACGATAGCGATGGAAAATTTTCATCGATAGAGGCTGATGTGAAGTAGAAGAACATCCTGTTTTTAAACCAGTTCGTTACAATGGAAATGAACTAACTCTTCTTTATTTTCGAAAAAGTAAAAATCTTAGTTCGAGGTCGTAAAATTACAAGGTTAGGTTGAATTAAGTCGCTAACTAAGGCTCCACGACAGGTAGTCGTAAAAATACGAGGAAATGTTCCTGGCCTTTTCCAACCGGATAACTCATGATCTGTCCCTAATTATTGAATTGAAAGCCAAAAACAGAGACTATTTGCAATTTTTTTACAGCTAGATAGTTGAATAACAAACTAAACCGCACTGCGAAATGCAGTATGTCTGGTGTCTGGTCGCCCTACACTTGAGACGAAAGATTTAATTTCCTCGTAATTTGAAATAGAATATACTCTTTCAAATCATCAAGTATTATTCCAAGCCCAGCGGGATCGGTTGCAAAAGTGTAAAATCTAATATTCTACGTTCTATATCCTCAAATTGATCACCAAATAACCTTAAAGTTGCTTGCGGTGTTAACATAATTCAAATATAGGTGTTAACATCCCTACATAATTATGGCTGTATTATATTTGTCGTCAATAGGCGAAAGATACACTTCGCAATAACACAAAAACTGCATAAGCTTTAAAATCTATGTATGAAAATTCATCAGTCACATCTGGGATTACTAGGTGTCAATTAAATATTATACAAAATTTTAGATGAAAGAGCTAGATTGTGTAGTTTGTGTAACCACTAGGCTATCATGTTTATCAAGTTTTCAGACGAACTTGAACCCATAAGAACGGTTGGCGAAATGGTACTATGAATTTCATCAGAATGTGCTGTTATCGGTGAATCGGAACTACGCTACGCGCTGGCTCGTCATTGGCAGTCAAAGTGTTAAAACAGAATAAAAGAGCAAGCTTCTTTTCTGCATATCCACTAGCATTTTATTGCTTGTCCTTACTCCCGTTTTGCACTACACCTGATCAATCAATGACGTAATTTTCTTTCTGTTTTTTTGCAAACAAAAATATTGTTCTTTTGTTTTCTTACAATATCATTGTACTTTATTAAATTAGAATGTGTTTACAGAAATTTTTTTAGCGCTCTTAATTAACCTTTTTGTATTTTTAAATTGGATTTTCAACTTTACCGGTTCTTCTACGGGATCTTCTATTACGAGTTTATATATCTACAAAAATTGTAATTTGAGTGCAAAATTTTAAAGATTTTTTTTATTATATTTCATTACGAGTCTACTAAACCAATGGTGACGGGAGAAACTGGTCAAGTTTCAGTTTCACCGAAAAAAAATTATACAATAATATGTCGTTCCATTTTACACGTTAATACAGATAAGAAATTATGCATCACTTAAGAGGACGCCTTTTGGAATCTCCAAGTCAACCCTCTAGATTTTCCGAAATCCAGATGGACCATAATATGCAGTTTATCGCCTTTCGCTGTAATGAATACGATTGACTGGTCTATTCAGGCTAAATTGGCCCCCCACTATGACAGCCCTTCCCTGAAGGGGGTTTGAGGAGAGGGGGGTGAAAATCGCTGAAGGGGTTTTTGTCTGGAGCGTTGTGTTTCAGGCGAAAGAAGAATCCAAGGCAATAAGGGAAAAAACTGCCTACTGAAGTGGGCTCTGACCACATGCATGTGTATGTTTCCAATTTCTTACCTTATCAGTAAATGACTTTTTCCCAATAGTAGAATATTGGATGCACAAGACGAATAGTAATATTGACTGTGAACTTTGAAAATTATTTAAAGAAGCTTCGCTAAACAAAAATAGCACACATAGGAATCGTGTGAAAACTTAGATATCAATAATAAATTGGATGGTATCCGAAAACTAAAAATGGAATTACACAGGAAATTCAAAGGCGTTTTTGCACCAATCTTGATCGATAATAAAATGTAGCTTAATTAAAAATGACGTATTTTTACTTTCAATTACCAAAAAAGAAATATAAGGTAATGAAAGTAATTGTGATGAGGTCGCAAATTCGAAATACATATTTTGGTGTTTTCTACACGTTTTGGAGGTTGCTAATTCCGAAAAAGGGGTCATTGAAACGAGGATATTTTTTTGTATAAATGCCTTTTTTGTGTTATGCTCAATTGTCTTTTTTTTAGTTGCCTTGGAGGGTTTGTGCCCCTGTCTATCTGAAACTACTTTTGGTGAAGGTTTTAGAAGGTTCTCCTGGTGTTGCTTTTTTTGCTTTTTTATTTTGTGCGCTTACCGTTGGCTCTATAATATTCCTATGTCTATTGGTTATTCAGATTCATTTCGCTCATTCGATTCATTTCGCTCTCTTTCTTATTTTTTTAATTATCATTTTAGATCTGATAGCAATGGGTTTTGGTATAAAAGAAAAGTTAGATGTCAGGAGGAGCAGGTTCCGGTCTTTGTGTTGAAGAAAAAACACATATACAAGTACAGTACTTGTCAGGGTAATTTGTAAAAATAGTTTACTTGAATAATCGCTTTTGGCAATGAGTTTTGGCATAAAAAAATAGATGTCAGGAGGAGCAGGTTCCGGTCTTTGTGTTGAAGAAAAAACATATATAGAAGTACAGTACTTGTCAGGGTAATTTGTAAAAATATGTTTACTTGAATAATCGCTTTTGGCAATGAGTTTTGGCATAAAAAAATAGATGTCAGGAGGAGCAGGTTCTGGTCTTTGTGTTGAAGAAAAAACATATGTTGGAATACAGCACCTGTCAAAGGGAATTGTAAATGTATGATTATTTGAATAATCACTTTTAGCAATGAGTTTTGGCATTTAAAAAAGTGTTAGATGTCAGGAGGAGCAGGTTTTGGTTTTTATGTTGAAAAAAAACTATATATTGGAGTACAGCATTTGTCAAAGGGCAAATGTATGATTATTTGAATAATCACTTTTGGCAATGAGTTTTCGTATTTAAAAAGTGTTAGATGTCAGTAGAAGCAGGTTCCGGTCTTTGTGCTGAAGAAAAAACATATATTGGAGTACAGTACTTGTGAGGGAATTTGTAAAAATATGATTGTTAGTAAAAGCAAATATTCCAATGAGTGTCGAAGATAAAAACTCATTTTGAGGTGCAGGCGGTTGTCAGAGGGATATTCAAATATTTCTTTTATTTCTTTTTTTTGTAGTTTTAAATTCTGTGCATCCACAATATATTGGGGCTCCCTTATGGGCATAGATCTGGGGTGACGCGGATCGATAAGTTCTGGAAGAATGCAGTTTTTGTAGAATTTTACAAGGTGGGATTCCATTTGCTCCTTCCAAAATGCATCTTCTTTTTAAAAAAATTCTATTACCATGCCTATAGGGGACCACACAACAAAAAGACAGTAATCTTTTTGGGCGATATGCAATTGACCCTGAATTTGATAAAAGTGATCGTGCTTCCGATTAATTGAAAGGATTGATTCCTCATCCTTATGGGGGATCAGTAGATGCCGACCGTTGCGAAGATATTGCATTGGGTGTTTATCTTGGCTCGTTAGAGGGCACTTTATCTCAAGAATACCCTCAGAATTTGCAACGATGCCATCTGGAGATGCTCCTAGGAATGGAAATTCACTGTCAATAAATAAGCCGCACGATTCAATTTTTATATTCATCTGCATTTCTAGGGCTTTTACCGCCTTTGATTCGTTTGCTTTCCCGTATCTAGTGGCTGAATTTTCAAAGTTGCTGTAAAGAAGATTTTTGACAATTCTTGCACAGTTGGTAGTTGGAAGCATCTTGCAAATTGATCCGAAATTTGACGCTGTCAAACGTTTTCTTCTTTCTTCGAACCATATTGAGCTCTGAGATTGAGTAGAAGTGTTATCTAGCAATTCCATCTTTTGCTCATCTGACAAATTTAGCTGTGCAAGGAATTTGTCCGTCTTTTCCCTTTGAAGCTGTTCTGTTAAATCTGGCCTTTGACACAATACACCATACGACTTAGAATCCGAACTAATTAACTATCATAACTAACCACAGATAAAATTATAAGACAACTAAAGGTTGTGCTGTTTTTCAATAAAGACAACATGATATGGTAACAAATGAAATGACATAGCCAAAAGGCTGACCAAAGAAATGAATCTAAACCTGTGTTGTTGTTATTGTTTTTTAAATATTTTTTTAATGTGTCCATTCAACTAACTAGCTTCTCTCAGTGCACCCTCTTTTCTCTATGTTCAGTGAATACTATGAAAAACCAGATAAGGTTAGGGGTCCCCTGGGTCCTATGACTACAAACAGGTGAAAATGGATGGACGATTTTTGAGCTGATTGTCTAAAAAAGACATGGTTGATGGTTGGGGTAATATATAAAGATATAGACAATACTTCTTGGGGTAGTTATAATCACGAATTTTGTTTGAATTATTTAAAACAGTTTGGTAACTCAGATTAATAATCTTTAATTAAGTGCTCGTATAATACTATTAAAAATTCAGATACCCTCACTCTTTAAAATATGTAATCAGTACTGCAACTATTACAACTAATTATAGTTATTTACCAGAACAACCATTTGAAGGATGTTTACTTTTATCTTAATAATGATGTATAAAAATTCGTAAATGAGGACATGCATTCGAAGCGAAAATAGCACAGTAAATGTTATTGTAATTCTAAAGTCATTTCTGAATGCGTCACGAAGATGGAAAATACTTCAAAATTTTGTATATGATTTTCAAAGTTAATCTTTGATACGACTAATAGTTGAGTAAAAGGACTAATATTCAAAAGTAGGACTAATAGTCACAAAAATCTTAAAATATAATTTCCATAATGGATATACATGTTATGATATTGTATGACACCGTATTGGATCAGAGGCCCGAAAATCCAACACAATGGAGATCTCATATCCTCACAAAATTGTGAAAAGTAACATTAAAAACTTAATAAACCAATACAAAAAATATATATCACAAGGCAACACCAAGTCTATAAGGATAACCGTAATTAATAGTTTATTTTAAAATGTCTTCGCTCAACGGATACAGAAGTTACTTTCAGCATCGGGGCCAAAAAAAAAAAATTAAAATGTCCATATTCTTATGCAGCCATGAACTATTTTTCTAATATGCATACAATTTTTAAAGATAATGTGTCGAATTAATTAGAATGCCATAAAATACATCAAAGAACAATACTAGTGCAGTGGGGAGGGGCATGTTGAAAATATTCCGATGTCTATTGGTTATTCAGACGAAATTTTTCTTCTTATTTTTTTCTTAATTATCATTTTTGAATTAAAAGTAATTTTTATTAAAATTGAGTTTTAAAAAAAACTTGAAGTTAAAGGTTATTCTAAAACAAAAGAAAAATGATTCTAAGGGGCCACTTGGAAGCTGCAAGGCCCGTTTGCTTTGCCTAATTGGTAATCCGGCCTTGTGTGTTTCCTATTATATTGCTAAACTTATCAAAAAAATTACTTTTCCCCAATATTGAATACAAGAAAAGTAGTATTGGCGACAAAACGAAATATATTTTTCTCACGCTAAATAAAAATTAGCACTCATAAAAAAAACCCATAAAAGTAATTGTTTGAAAACTTTAATATCGATAACAAATTGGTTGGTACCCGAAAAACAAAAATGTAATTACACAGGAGAATAACAAGTAAGGTTTGCACTAATATTAATAAATAATGCAATAATGTAATACAGACAAATAAAAATTATATACAGTTTTTTTTATTAAAAACAATAACCCGTATAATCGAGTTTTGTTTTAGTTTGCGCGTTTTGTTTATAAGAAAGGTATTACGTATAATAGCTTTGTCCAAGAAGCACTAAACCTATGTCCTGTTTGGTATATAAATACTACTATGAAATTTCCCTATTGACCAAATCACAGTTTATCTTCTCGAAATTCCAGCCGCCGAATGCGTCTCTTCGGAAGTCCTTTCATAAAACCCAGCCGAACTCATTGACAAAATGCAAAAATCTAGACCTGTAAGAAGATCCCTGCCCCAAAAAGCAGATGTTGCACTCCACAGCCAAACTAAGCCCCGGGAGAAGTTCCCCCCTTTTCTTAGAATCAGGGGCCAGCCACACCACGCTAATTGACCCCTGCAGAGCGACAGATAACAGCGTCATTAGGTCATAGGGTTGCTGTAAATGTACATTTCATTTCTGTGTAACTTTTCGTTGAAAATTTCTAAAAAATACAAATATTTACATTAAAATTTTTATAACAATTTAAATCGATGTGGAAAAGTATATTCTGTTTACGAGTGAAAGAATTTTTGCTCTATCTTTATTCGTTAGAGAGTTGTGTTACGTTAAAGTTAGAACTTAACGCGCACTCAATTTTTTACAAACTTCAAAAAATTATTAAAAATACTAAATATGTGATTTTCACAAAACAAATTACTGTTATGAAATCTACTCCTTTCGTTCTTTACAATGATACAAAAAACTAGTAACCTTTTATTAAAATTGTGTCGGTAATTGACTTGCGAATATTCTCCATAGGAATAACATTACGATTTTCAAGATGTGAAATTCTGAATGGAGTCCTCTTAAGGTTTTCCACGGTGGTTCTCAGTATAAATGAAAAGTTAAGAGGCGAAACTAAAGACACAAATTACAAAGACAATCTTAATATTTATTATTTTCTAAATGGGATATCTTTTTAACCCGTCACCCCTTAAATCGTATGCTTTTTCAAAAATTTGTAAAGACGCCTTTCTGGCAAACTTCTGGATTCTGGTCGTATTTTTCTCCGTCTGTCTCTTCTTCGGCCGGTCTCTTGCATACAGCTCCGCACGCTTCTTTGCAGCAAAAGTCGCCGTCTTTACAGTCGCCGTCATTGCAGCATGTGTTACCGGTCGTAGCGCAGGCAATGTCGGGTTTCATTGGACAGTAAAGACCTGCAAAAAAGAACAAAATATAAGAATGTTTAACCCTTTCAGTCCCAACTTTTTTTTTTGTTTAGTTTAGTTTTTAAATAATCGTCGCACTAGAGCTACACGAGGGCTATTGGCGACGGGCGTGGTATATTACAACCACAGTCAAGTGACGAGCCGACACCTGAGTAGGCAACCCAACGCAACCGTTAAGGGCGACATCGTACGCAAACGTTAGGACTTTGACGGATATTTAACGTGCACTTCCTCTACACGGGGTATTATTCGTTGGACATTTTTGGCTGCACGGGCCGTTTATAGGTCGGCAGTTATTTTGGCGATGCCTAGACCCGCCTAACTTTTTAATTTTTTTCTAAAAATCTAAAATTTGTGAAATAGAATCATTAGGCATCCAGAATTGAATAGTAAGAATCAGGGAAAAATCTTATTTTTTAAAAAATGAAATTTAAAGAAAAAAATTAATTTGAATTTTTTTTAATTTACTAAAAAAATGCTCTCAGGTAAAGTTAATTTGATCTTAGTTTTTTAGAGTAATCCTAAATTTCTTTATCCTATTTGGAACAATGGTTGAAATTATTAGAAGTTTCGGTTCTATAATATAAGTTTTAGATCGAGATAGATATCGAGTAATCTTCAAATTGAACGAAAGAAATGTATTTGCTCTTAATCCTTAAAAAAACTCTAGGCAAACTAACCGAATATAATTATTCAGATGCAATATGAGAATAAACTTCTTTCTTTGTCCGAACCGTTTGATTTCACCGTCTTCAAGCACTTCTGTAGAATGAGGCTTTAGGAGGTTAAAAGATCAAAGACCGCCTACTGCATTTTATAATCCAGCTTGAAGACGCTAAATCAAGATTTATACGTTTGACATTTCGCTAATTGTGAACCATCACCCCCACCATTACACAGGCAAGCATTTCCGTCGTACCTCAGACGATAAAGAGCCGATAACCAATTTATAAAGCATAAGCCATTTGCCCTTTTCCTACTGAAGTAGCAATTCAAAAATATTTTCATGGAATTTTAATGTAAATATTACCTGCATGAACTGTAACAGCCAGTGCAATGACTAGAAAGATAATGACAGTCGTTTTCATAGTTATGTTCTGAAATAAAAATCAAGTTTGAATTACACTAAAAAGTTAAGTTATATACTTCATAGTATATGATAAATTCGTGTGTTTTAATAATATTAAGTTAAAGTAGTTACATATAATCAATTTATAATTGTAAATATAACAGTTCGATTGAAAATTCATATACACATGAAATTTCAATTTACAAAGCATATCGTAGTATTTACATAAAACTTCTTCTACTTACTACTTACTACATAACCTTCTACTTACTACATAACTTCTTCTACTTACTACTTACTACATAACTTCTTCTACTTATTACATAACTTCTTCTACTTACTACATAACTTCTTCTACTTATTACATAACTTCTTCTACTTACTACATAACTTCTTCTACTTATTACATAACTTCTTCTACTTACTACATAACTTCTTCTACTTACTACATAACTTCTTCTACTTACTACATAACTTCTTCTACTTACTACATAACTTCTTCTACTTACTACATAACTTCTTCTACTTACTACATAAGTTCTTTTCGGGTGTTACGTTACTCCATAAAACTGTTAACAGTAAGTAGGGGGCGGGGTTACTTAATTTCAAGATTTAGTTTAGGAGAGAAATATTACAAAGTCCTAATGAATTAAAGTGAGAAAGGACTGGAAATCGCGTTTCCAAAACCCAAGTCCTCTCTCTGTGTTAATCCAATGGAAAAAAAAAAATTTCCAATCCGAATGAGTTCAGTTGGTATTGAATAATTATATGATAAATGTAGCTGGTTCAAATGTTTCTATAATTCATTTTTAATGTGTTAGTTGGATGGATATTTTATTGAAAAATAATATATTAAAAATAGAACTATTTTTAAAATATAGAATTTTAGAAGCATACCAGTTATATTTATCATGTTTCTTTTTGAGACCCCGTTAGATGGCGCTGATTTAAGGATATGAGACTAAATGTTAGGAGTTTTATCGAAAAAGTTGTCTTAAACAGCATAAATGCCAGGAACTCCTTAAGAACTACGTCATTTTTTTATACAAATTAACGATCGATACAAGTCACCTGCTTCGGGATCAATATTTTTGAAGAGCTATAAAATTCTCTTTTATACACGCACAGAAGGGCTGAGTGGAAGAACATGCTAAGTGACAAAAAGGTAAAAACGAGAAAAAGAGCTTTAAAGTTTTGAGTTGCACTTAAATGCATTAAAAAACGGCACCTACAAAAAACCAAAAAATATGCTTAAGCTGTTATGGAAAGGAGAATCTTGTAATCTTTATAAAGGATGGAATAGCGTTCATTGACACAAAAATCTCTTTTTTCAAAAATGTCACTTAGCCCGTTCTTCCAATCAGCTCTTCAATTGTGTAGCTCAGGTCGTAAAGGGATAAATGAAAATTATAAAAATATTCAAAACCAGCTTAAAGACATTAGGATTCGAAAATTATTTTTCTCCATAGGATTAATACTGAGAAAGAGGAACAGTCCAATTCCGCCTCAATAGATCTAAATATTCCTCCATTAAATTCTGAAATCAAGCACATCCAGAGTAAAATACCATTTCATCAAAAATATCTATACTATCAAAAATAACATAATATACACTGCTCAAAACAATTAGGAAGCACTTTGCGTACTTTTGTAACTTTTTCACAGTCCCAACTTCTTATTTTTTTTCTAAAAATCTAAAATTTGAAAAATAGATTGATTATGCGAGGAAAAATCATAATTTTTAACTAAAAATTAAGGGGGGGGGGGATTGGAATCATAACTTTGATTAAATCATAACAATAATTTTTTCAAAGCTTTATTTGATCAAATCAATTTTTCAACATTTTAAAAAATGCAAGAATGAGATTTTAGGATCAATTTATTAAAAAAATTGTTTCAGAGTGAGTTTTTTTTTTACCATTTTTTTTCATTATTTTTAATTTAATTAAAACAAACATTATTTAATTCTGCAAAAGACATGATTTTTTACATCTAACGATTAATAAGTGCTAGCTCAACTTAGTGAGAAAAAAGTCACAAGCTGATGATTCCAAATGGAATCATTGGGGAATGGGTTTTAAACCATGCCTCCCCTTATAGTTTTGAGCAGTGTACTTTATATAAAATATATATATATATATATATATATATATATATATATATATATATATATATTATATATATATATATATATATATATATATATATATATATATATAATATATATATATATATATTATATATAATATATATATATATATAATATATATATATAATATAATATATATATATATATATATATATATATATATATATATATATATATATATATAGATATATAGATAAGGCAATAATTTGCTTTGCAAGCGAGTTTTACCTGTAGCACTTATAATAAAATATCAAAACATATTTCTTCCAACACCAGCAGTTAAATGTTTCAATTGCAGACTACAAAATATGTGTACTACTGGTAGCATTCAATATATATGTACTCTGCGTCATAAACAACGAATGTTTCACAAGGAACAATTAGGTATTTCCTCCAACACAAAACGCGATGTGGTTGCAATCAGTGTTTATTCATACTACTAACACGTGCCGATTCTCATCAGAAATAAAGTTGTAAGTCACACATAGTAATTGCCTTAAATATAAAATATAACTTATGTTTGAAAATTTTCTATTATTTTCCTTTTTTTTTTCGCAATGGGAATGTTTCAGATGATGTAACGCTCTCGATATCATTTTTCTACGTACTGCGATTTCATTGGTTGCTTCGATTTCACTCCCAAAATAACCGATAGAGATGAAAAAAAACCTTTTCTTTCTATGCAAGCTTTCTTTAACAAATGTTTTGAACAACCGATAGCGCAGCAAGAAGTTGGCATTTAAAAATTTTAATAAAGAAAACAAAATAACCAATGAATCGCAGTTTTTCGGAGCGCGTGACGTTATAAAAAAACCAATGAGCTTTCAACACTTTGTCAAGAAAACAAAAACAATTAATGAAATTTCAGTTCAGAGAACGTGACATCAATAATAAATATTCCCATTAAAAAAATTGATAACAAATCGGCACGCGCTAGTATAGTAACGAACAAATTGAATTAACATTATTTTATAAGTACTGACAAATTGATACCTGTTCTTTATCCAAGTACTTTTATATTGATTTTAAAAGTAACTTATTATATTAATTTTTCCTGGGACATATCCTCGCAAATTTGAAAAAAGGTTACTTAAATATGAAATAAAATACTACACTGTAAAAAATACTGGTGAAACTCCACACAAAAAGGTGACAACAAAGTTACCACTAAAACTGGAGTAAGAAAACACCACCGCGGGCCCGAGTGGCCTAGTGGTTAAGATCGCAGACCATTACGCTAACAGTCTGCGCACTGTACCGGTTGCGGGTTCGATTCCGCCTTGCCCTTGTGCAATTTCTCTCTTTCTGTCAGTAAAAAAATCTGTCTGTGTCTTACTTGACGAAGGTTTAAAAGCGGGTCTCTGATCAAGCACACAGTGTAAACTGGAACTGTCCCCACTTAAAAAAATATCAAATATTTATAATTTACTTACATAAATTTTCATTTAAATACCCGATTTGTCACTCCCTCACACTGTCCCTGCATGCTTTACAACTTTTAACGTCCTAAAAAAGGCCGTTTTAAATATATAATCCTTTTTGGCGGAACTATTTATGGTTAATTAGTTTCTGTAGTTTCCGAAAATGTATCTGATGTTTTTCTACCATCAATACTTTATGTAATTTTATGAATATGTAATGTCCCTGGGTTATAGAGTCACTCCTATAACACTGCTTTAAAGTTCAATTAAAAACTTACTAGACGTCTAAGAAATCGGGTATCGTAATTTAAACCACAGTCGCGTTTACATCAAGAGATTTATGACGAATAACTGTAAAATAAAATGCGGTTGCAATTTTTTTAAGCCGCTCTTCTCGAACAGGAGTCGTTTACTCTAATCACGTCATACGCATATTATACTTATTTAACACAATTTATTCCATTGAAATTATACTTAAGAAAATGAAAATATTCAAGTCGACCTCATCACTTGACCAGGGTTCTAAATTACGAGGCTTGAAGTGGCTGCGTAGAGTCAATATAAGTAAAATGCATACTCAAAAATACTACGGATGATATCTGGTGTAAGCAAGCCTTGAGCCAATCAATAAACCAGCTATACAAACCCATCCAATCAAAGTGTGGTTGTGCCCGTAACTAGATTTGTAGTTGATTAGGGACACAGTTCTAAATCTCCCAAAAATGTTGTACAGTTTCAATTAAAGTGCCTACAACTTAATTATAAGAAATAGTAAAATAATTTTAAAATTGATTATAGATGTTTTAAAATAGATTTAAGTAGTAGTTAGATTGATGACATCTGTATCACTGATTTCTCAAAAACATGTTCAAAAACCAAATGTTAAAAAAATTTGTTTTCTGAATATTTCCCGGCCCCCTTCGATCACATCTGTATCATAAAGTGTGGTGTTCCGAAATTTTTTTCCAAGACGTTTTGTCAAGAACTTATAAAATATTTTTTCAAACCTCTATTTTGCCAAAAACATTTTTTTCTGGAGCTAAAATTCAACCCCGATATTTTTCGCGCTTTCAAGGTAGCTATATCGTTATATCTGCTTTTTAAACCCGTATTTTTTGCGGTGGATTCTAGGCTTAGATCTTCGTAAGCTGCTGCGTATCTTTTTTGAATAAAGCTGCAGTCAATATATTTTTTTGAGCTTGCTCAGGATGGAACATTAAGGCTTGAATTATGCGTTTGTAGGCCGTAACTATTTTTCGATGATATCGTCGGTCGTTTAACGACACGTGGCATTCGCTAAAACATTGTATTCAATAAATAATTTACCGGTGCACATTTATCTACAGCTCCCGGGGGCGTTCCGTCTGCTTCCAATTTTTGCTTCGCACTTTTAAATATAAATGGGACAAGTCATAGTAAGATTCTCTAACCCAGGATTAAGAAATTCTATTTATGGGGTTGTTGAAATCGACGCCACGGATGAATTTCAACAAAGGAGGATCTGCCCCCTCTCAGTTTTCGGAAGAGTGTAATCTTTTATTTTCTGATGCAGTACTCCTGAAATCTCTCGCGCGCAGCTTGTTGAAGGGATGTCCTTCAGATAAGTCCTGAAGAACATCGTGGCATTGGCGAGTAGTTTTTTTGCCTAAATACTGCCCCATTGGTTTAAAAGTGGTATGCGAATCGTCGGAGGTGCATGAAGAAACCATAGCCTCTCTGAATGGGATACTCTGAAGCGAAATATCCGCCGCGCGTTGGTAGTGCTGGCACCGTTTCGTGTCTAACCCCTTCATTTTGGCAAATGTTGGCGTTTCCAGAAATGCATCTTATTTTATAGCTTTCGTTTTCTAAAATTTAACACAAGCGAGGTTTTTCCGCTTATGAACTGTATAGGCGTCCCACGACTCGTCCGAAGTTCAATTTTGATTGTATCAAAGTGTTGTTTTTCACTTTGAAATAGAGTGGGACTGAAAATACTTCACAATCTGATCTGCCTTCTCGTTTGCTATGGGCACGATTTTGAGGATTGGTGCTAATGCATGTCCCAGCAGTGACGGTTCTATGATTCGGTATACACATAAAACTTCTGTTATGCCTGCACTGAGCTCAATTATATAATCGGACACATGTATTCCTTCTGGAAAGGTAGGTTCACAAAAGCCTAGCAAGTCCTTCAATTTCCGTCGAAGGTGATCACTGTCTCCGAGGGGACCGTCAGTTCCTACTTTTCCGTCTGGCAATTCTCGAAGGCCGACATCTTTAATTTCTTGAAAAAAAGCGTCGGTTGATCATATACATCCCGGGGTTTATTTTGAATTGAAAGGGTTTTTTGGCTTTTCCCTCCACCGTAAGAATGCGGTTTATTTTGATTGTCAACGTTTCTGTCAGGTCATCAACTGGCGGAGTAAATTAAATACTTCTTTGCTTTTAATTATGCGCCCGGTCCTGTATTCAGCGCTCTAAGCAGTTTCGGGCATACAGCCTGCGTCAATACTAAATGTACTCCTAATTGTGGCTCAATGGATACTTTATTCCGTTGCCGAGTCAAGATTAACGGACATAGCTCTCAAAGTCTCTTTGAATATCATTATTCAAACCTTCAAACAGATCATTCTTAAAAAATATATAGTTGTATCTCGTAGTACAATGGCGCTTTAGAACGGTTATTTTTACCACTTGATTTCTGAATTTTTGGTTGGTGGGCGATACCTATCGAACGTTTTCACTAGCTCTTTATCTCCAGCAGTAAGAATCAATTACTGGTTGTGCTAGGGCCTCTAGCAATTGTTCTGCCATCAGAAGGCTTTATGCTTATCCGCGAATTAGGCGATAGAGTCAGCGTGCAGTGTATTTTTCTCATACTTTAGGGAGGCAAGTGTTTGGTGATCGTTTTAAACGCTTGCACAAGGTCTTTTGTGTTATCCACCTTTACATGAAGAGTTGGTAACAGCACTTGTTCTGGTACATCACAAACGTTTTTTCGAGTGAGTAGCTATCGTTATAATTCTTCTGTATAGTAAAATAGCTGCTGGCATTGAAATTTCGGATAGCGCTACTTCGTACAATCAATGTAACGATATCGGCCTGTGCGAGTTTTGTTCGAAACTGTCGGCGTGTTTTGGGTAAACATATCCATACTCGCGTTGGACGGTAAAAAAACTTTAAAGGTATCTAATGGATCCATCTGGTTGTAACCAACTGTTGAAAGGATCGTCAAACCCTACCACCTTACTAACACGCGCCGTCATTGGACCCACTCCTGCGGTCTTCAGAATTTTTTCAATGACCCAAAATTCAGGTTCCTCTATTTTTTGTAATTCTTGTGCGTAAAACCTCCCGTCGATTTCTCTTCCTCGCAAATCTGAGATATTATAAGTTTGAGGCGTTGTGGGATATCGAGTAGTTATTTTTTAAAAACACTTCCTCGGTCCATCCCGCAAGGATCCTTTCTAAAAAGTATCTGAGCTTTTGAAATGCGCACGAGATCTCCGACTTTAAATCGGAAATTGGAGATCTGGGTTTGATTGTACAATCTTTTATAGAGCTCGGGTTCGTCCTTACGGTGATGTCTGCTGGTTTCATACCGGAGCTCTGTGCTGCGTCTGTTGCACGAATCCACCAAATCAGCAAGCACATTCGTGTAACGGTGGGTGTTGGTCTTTGTAAAGTATCGATGCATGCGTGCCCGCAGCGTCGATGGGCCCGTTCCAAAATAGCAACTTTCTTCCCGCTCTTTGTTGAATAATGATGAATGTTGTGTTTTTTTTAACAAGATTTTGATCTTTGCATTGAAACATTCTGTTCCGTCATCTGTTTGTATCATTTTAGGCTTGACGTGCTTCAACACCGTTTTTAAGGCGTTATAATTGCACTGCTGTCTTATTTTCACCGGGACCGCTCTCAGGAAGCGCGACATTACATCTATAATTGTCAAAATATATCGAACTCCGCCGTTGACCGTGCATATTTTTGCATATCAACCAAGTCCATCTGCCACAGCTCGTTCACGCCGTAGGCCAACGTTTTGCGCGTTTATAGTTGTGGCGCCCGGGTAATGAAGCGTTAATCTTGTTGTGAAAGCCATTTTTGTGCTGTTGCTTTATCCACTTTCATTTCCTTCGCTAGATTCCGGACACCGCCGAAAGAACCTGGGCTCTTCGGATCGAAATAAACCTCTTTCAATCGTTTCAATCAAGCCATTGTATCTTCTTGCGCAGAAGAGAAGGATGATAGGGCGTTGAGCTTGATCTGGGGAGAAGGTGATAGTGAGGGTCTAGAGGATATTCCAGTGTTCCCTACATATTATTTCCCTACCACTGTAGTGGTACATTCGCTTCAAACAGCCCCTTAAGAAAAGTTTTAAAGCCTCGGGGAGGAGGTTCTGGATTTCTCATGTCACGCATTAAATAGCCAGACAAATCGATGCGGCGTTGCTTCGCAGTTCTGGTTTTCCATTGAATTCCAGCTCACTTCGCTCGTGAATTGGTATCCACTATTTTTCAGTTTCTCCAAAAATGGGGTACAATATGTTTCTTTTTGCTCTTTGGAACTGAATGAGCCACAAAATTTCGCTACTATCGGAACAAATACATTTTCGTGTTCAATAAAAAAAGTCTCTTGGTTCTCGTCCATAGGGGGCTTGTTGTCCAATAACTCACTTGGAATTCAAACGTTTTTCCAGGGGTCGGCAGCATACTCTTCTGATACTTTGGAATAGTCGATGAGAGTAATTTGCCTCGCAAATCATCAGGCATTTCGTTTTGATGCAACACTTGAATAATTTTGTCTTCTAACCGAATCTCTGGTTTGTTTAGTTGGTATATTCCGAAAAACCCGATCCGGAAAGAAACGAGCGCCTTTTTCTAGACATTGCCTGTTAATAATTTTAAAACGGATGGAATAATCATCGACAAAAACCGCCTGTTTGTTGCTTTAAAATTTTTCTCTTTGACGACAGGCCTATTTTTTATCGGCTAAACTTGCGAAATCACTTTCTTATAGGGTGCAAGTTTTTGTACTTTTACCCCCCGGAATATTGCCCTGTAATAAATTTTTACAAATTTTCATATATGGATTTTAACTGGTCCGCGCTGGTTGTGTTCAAGATTGCTTTTCGTTGTTGTGGGGAGGCATTCGAAAGAATATGCAGTAAGTGCACTGTTTCTTGACCCGCTTCATGTTTCTAGCGGAACAAACACCCAATTGATACAATTTTCATCTGGAAAGATAGAGGGTCTCAACCTATGCTCGTTTGCACGTTAATGGATGAACGTCAACGAATAAATAACTATACGGTTCGCGTGTCGCCCTTTTTATATGCGTCCATGAAATATTACCTTTTTGAGGAAAGGCTTGACGCGCGAAACAGGACATTTTAGACGCGTCTCGGTTGTTGCGAAACAATACAAGATAGTGCGTATTCAGACCTAGGAGGATAGAATGAACAGGAGTAGTCATGTGGCCTCAGCATGAAGCGAAAAAGCTTTCCCTCTCCCTTTTAGACGCGCTGCGCAGTTCGTGGCAGCCATATGGATTAACGCAAAACATTGCGATTTCTGGCTTGTCAACGCTATGGGCTTGTATTATTTTGAGGTACGCGAATTTTGTTAAGTAGTTTTTTGTTATTCTCACATTACTTAAAATTAAAAATAGTATTTGTTTTTGTAAATATGAGTTGTTAATAACTCCCAAATTAAAACAAACTAATTTTAAGATTTCCAAGGGAACCAAATTTTTAATTTCGCCAAATTTTAAGTGTTTATTTGTATTGTATTTTAAATAATGCATATATATCAGTGTTGGGCATTCAATTAATCAATTGTCAATTGTAAAAGTAATTGGGAATAAAATTAAATGCACCTTGCAATTAAATAAATTGCACCTTTCAATTAAATAAATTGCACCTTGCAATTAAATAAATTGCACCTTGCAATTAAATAAATTGCACCTTGCAATTAAATAAATTGCATCTTGCAATTAAATAAATTACACCTTGCAATTAAATAAATTGCACTTGCAATTAATAAATGCAATGAAATTAATTGCAATTGAACTTTAATTGCACCTTGCAAATTAAACCAAGACCGACAATCCGACCAAGACCGACAAACCTGACCAAGACCGACAGCCCGACCAAGGGCCGGGCCCCCCGACCAAGACCTACAGCCCGACCAAGACCGACAGCCCGACCAAGACGATACCCGACCAAGACCGACAGCCCGACCAAGACCTACAGCCCGACCAAGACCGACAGCCCGACCAAGGGCCGACAGCCCGACCAAGACCGACAACCCGACCAAGACCGACACCCGACCAAGACCGACAACCCGACCAAGACCGACAGCCCGACCAAGACCGACAGCCCGACCAAGACCACAGCCCGACCAAGACCTACAGCCCGACCAAGACCGACAGCCCGACCAAGACCGATACCCGACCAAGACCGACAGCCGACCAAGACCGACAACCCGACCAAGACCGAACCCGACCAATACCGACAACCCGACCAGACCGACAGCCTGACCATACCGACACCGACCAAGACCGACAGCCCGACCAAGACCGACAGCCGACCAAGACCGACAACCCGACCGACCAAGATGACAACCAGACCAATCGACCCTGACCGACAACCCGACCGACCGGTCTTGATCGGTCGGTCGGGTAGTCGGTAATGGTCGGTCGGTCGGGTAGTCGGTATTGGTCGGTCGGTCTGTCGGGTCGTCGGTATTGGTCGGTCGGTCAGTCAGTCTCGTAAACGGTCTTCGTCGGTCGGTCGGTCGGATAGTCGGAGTGAACATTAATTAATTGTTAATTGTTACTACTGCAATTAACAATAATTTCCACAATTACAATTGATTAAATGTTAATTGCAGTTTTCCACAATTACAATTGAATAATTGTTAATTGCAGTAGTAACAATAACAATAATTATATGTTACATCATTAATTGGTTTGTGCAATTAAAATTTGCCCAACACTGATATATATCTACTGAGCATATTAGAAATATACATATGTGTATTTGTTTTCCGTAATGTGATCAAATTTTTTTATTAAAAAGAAAAATCGTAAATTCTCCCATAGAAGATAGATGAACAATAGGTAGACAAAGATGGCTGCCTTCCCCACCTCCCCTCCACCTCTCGCTTCACTCGGTTCCCGTACATTTGAATCCACGCGACGACTTCTGTTCATTTTATCCTCCTAGATTCAGACTGACGTCGCGCATGACCTTCACTTTCGGAAAAAGATTTTGAGTGATAAGTATCACGCTGAAATTTTTATGATGCGACGTGAACTCTAAACATTAGTTCCACTTCTTCGTTTAACTTGATTGTAAATCGTCTAACACCACCAAATCAAACGTTTTCTTCTTCAGGCGGTAATCCACACACAAATTTTATTTGTGGTTCCGAGGCCATCCATTTTTGATAGACGGCAAAACACCAACAGACATTTTTGAGCGGGCGTTCGTAGACATCGCTCTTTACAAGTTTTCTCACTAGTTCCGTTTTCCCGCTAGAAGAAGGTCCCCAAACGGGTAACATAAATCATTTTGAAGAGACATTCGTTCGGCCATTATTTTCCGAGAATCGTCCCAACATCAACAATTACTCTTGCTCAAATCCACGTATTCTCCGTTTGGGACCAACAACACTATTCCACAACGCAGACGATCGCGAGAATCGCTATAGCAAAGGTTTTCACCTCCATTTTGACGTTCTCCCGTTTTCCTATTCCTATATATACCGAAAATCTAGCGGGGGAGTGAGAAGGTTTCAATTGAAAACATATTTGTTTTCTAGGGAATAAAATTCTGTGTTCATAGAAAAGTTTTTTTCTGGAAAAGAAATGTGTCTATACAGATGTGATCAAAGGGGGCCGGGAAATATTCAGAAAACACATTTTTTTAAACATTTGGTTTTGAACATGTTTTTTGAGAAATCAGTGATACAGATGTCATCAATATAACTACTACTACCTAAGTATTTTATTTATGTTAAAGAAAATTATTCAATAAAAAAAAATCAGTTTTTAAAAGTGTAATTTGTCCCATTTTACCCGTATGCATACCCTCTAGGGTGGACCGACGGCCAATTTACAGGTACCGGGGGGGAGGGGCAAGTTCTAGGTAAAATATAAGTCAATTTATCTCATTTTTGCAAAGCTGATTTTTACGTATGTTTTAAAAAATATTGTTAAAAGTCAATAATCAATACTGCCAGACACTATCCGCCGCCGACGAAACTTTAGGCAGAAGCTTTAAGAGCGCCCCTGTAAAACTCGGAGACAATTTGTCCCAGCAACCATCTGGTAGCGAGATAGTGGCGTCTACCTGTATTTCCTTTCTAACAAACAAATTAAAATTTCACATCGTCATAGTGATATGCATGATCAGTAATCTTTCTTCAGACTTTTTATTGTCGCTTATTGCCCTCACTTGTAATCTGTCACACATAAACGTGAACGTAACATTTACTCACCAAAACCACCCCCCACCCCCACCCCCCAAAAAATGGAGCAAGATTATCAACTCGATTTAATCAAATTTTTATTTAGTTATTAAATAGTGCCATATCCCGCTACCAGATGTGTGGGACAAAGTATGAATTTTACAGGGACATATAAAGCGTCTGTCAAAGTTTCGAGCGGCGGTAAGTGTCTGGCAGTATTGATTATTAACTTTTAACAATATTTTCTAATACATACGTAAAAATCAGCTCTGAGAAAACCTAGCTTTTGCCCCCAGTACCTGTAAGTTGGCCATCGGTCCACTCGAGGGGGTATGCATACACTAAAAGAAAAGTATATGAAAACACTACCAAATCTAATATATTTCATTAATGAGAAAATAACATAGGTCTGGGGGTCCTGGGTTCTTGCTCGAATAGTTTTAATTATTCTCCGTCTGTCACTTCTTAGCATCCCAAATAGTGTGATTGTGGAAGATTCCACTTTGAAAATAGGTATAGAGGTAAGGTAATCGTTTCCGGCTGCCTATTTCTAGCCTCCTTCAGGAGCTTTAACACAGCCAATAACGCCTCGTAATTTAGAACCCTGGTCAAGTGACGAGGTCGACACCTGAGCGGGCACCCAACAGAAACTTTGAGCGACATCGTACGCTAACGCCGTCGGGAGTTTGGACTCCACAGATTTAACGAGCACGTCTGTCCCTGTGTACTCGGGCCCATCCGTGATGAGTTTTTTATACTATTTCCGCAACATATCCGATTTATAGGATGACTGGTAGTAGGTGGGATTCGAACCCCCGCACTCCTGAGAAGGTTGAATCTCTAGGCTGATGCCCTAACCACTCGGCCACGGACGGGCCTAGGTATAGAGAACCTAAAGGAGGCAGGGTTGCCAATCCCATGGCGTTTGGTAAACACGAGATATTTTTTGGTTAGTTTGGTTGAAAATAATGTATCACACTAAAACTACACATGGGTTATTTGTGAAAGGAGGATTCTAGTTAATTGCTGATGGTCGTCACCAATTGCACGTGCATTTCTTTTCTATCTTGATTTAATCGTCAATAAATTTGCATCGTCTGTAGTATGTATATTATTTAGCACATTCAATATCACCACGGGGAACGCTATAATTCTAAAATATAGCTATGGGTCATTCTCTGTAAAAGGGACAAATCGATGTCCCGGATACTTTGCTCTTTATTTTCAAATAATATATGCATGTTTGTGATTTATTAGTGTAAACTGGCCCACAACCTAACTAGTCCCACTTAAAAAATATCAAATAATTATTATTTCTTACATAAAATTTCATTTAAACACCCGATTTGTCACTCCTTCACACTGTCCCTGTATGCTTTTACAACATTTAACGTCCTAGAAAAGGCCGTTTTAAATATATAATCCTTTTTGGCGGAACTATTTATGGTTAATTAGTTTCTGTAGTTTCCGAAAATGTATCTGATGTTTTCTACCATCAATAGTTTTATGTAATTTTATGAGCATGTAATGTCCCTGGGTTATAGAGTCACTCCTATAACACTGCTTTAAAGTTCAATTAAAAACTTACTAGACGACTAAGAAATCGAATTTAAATAGGCATGTTATTCTTAAAGGATTGAGGCTTCTAAATCAGCCATCTGCTGTTTTGATCCATGAGTGATAACGTTTTTCTTTTAGTATTAAAAATATCATGGGAGTCTTTTACTGTCGTCACTCACTGAATCTCATTTACTGATAAAAGATAAGTGCGAGAATTTTTTTTACTAGTCTCAAATTGTAGGCATTTAAATGTAGATTAACATACAATCTCTAAACCTTATAAAAATTCTTTGAAAATGATGTTATTTGACTTTTCCTACGGAATCGTCACTCACTAACACGTCACTAACTCACATATCAGCCTTGAAGGTCAGTCCACATTGGATAACTTTATCTTGGATTTTTTTTTCCAAGCGCATTCAATACCGATCGGTTGTTTCGCTTCTACCTGTAGATTTTTTAAAAACGCATGCCTTCAGATATTTCACGAGAGTGATTACTCGTATCTTCTTCTACGTTATAATCAAGAGTTAGGGTTAGTTCTAATTATCCTTACACTAGGGCTATTGATGACGGGTATCGTAATTTAGAACCACGGTCACGTTATCATCAAGAGATTTATGACGAATAACTGTAAAATAAAATGCGGTTGTAATTTTTTTAAGCCGCTCTTCTCGATCAGGAGTCGTTTATTCTAATCACGTCATACGCATATTATACTTATTTAACACAATTTATTCCATTGAAATTATACTTGACAAAATGTCAATATTCAAGTATGGTCGGTGTCGACCTCCACTTGACCAGGGTTCTAAATTACGACGCCAGTCGCCAATTGGCCCTCATGTAGCTCTAGTTTGACGATATTTCAAACAACCCAACCAAACTTTCCCATTTAAAGAAAAAACTCGCATTCCTATAGAGATATATATCGTGTACTCTGTCTACTGTAGGTTTAGTGCGCCTTTATTCAACCAAACTTAACCCCACATAGATTATTTAAATCATGCGTTTTGGAACTGAAACACCATGCGTAACTTTTGGGGCAAGTCAAAAAGGCATGCAATGTTTTCGGTTTCGCATGCGCTATATATTGCCTGTTGCGCATGGTCAGTATCTAAAGAAGTTTACGTCAGTTGTCAAGTATGGAAAATATGTATTTTTTAAAAAAAAAGTCATCGAATGAATCTGAACCATTTTTTTTACTATATATGAATGTGTACAACACATACAAAGAAAATTATTCAATAAGAAAAATATTTTTTTTTTCTGTTTTTAAAAGTGAAATTTGTCCCATTTACAGAGAATGACCCCTATACAGTAATAGTGAACCCCATGTAAGTTCGAACTGCACTTCACTTGAGAAACTGTTGCAATGAATCGCCAAATATAGTAACTTCCCTAAACCAAAATCTTATAGAGTAACTCTTGCCTAATCTAAAATCTTATATAGTAACTTTGGCCTGAACCAAAAGTGACAGGAGGACTATACTTTGCTAACCTTACGTTTTCCAAACAACAACTCAATAAACTAATATAGTCCTCCCAACACTTCTTAGCATCTATGACGTGTGTTTTAGACGAGCCCAATTTATCACTCGTAACACGAAAAGGGGTAAGGAAGATTTTGGTTTAAACCAGAGTTAGTATATTTAGAAACAGTTTGTCAAGTGAAGGGCGAACTTGCATGGGTTCACTATTATTGCATTTTAACTTATAGCGTTCCCCGAAGTGATACTGAATGTGTTAAATAATACATACTACAGATAATGCAAATCTATTGACGATCAAGTCAAGATAGAAAAGAAATGCATGTGCAATTTATGACGACCATCAGCAATTAACTAGAATCCTCCTTTCACAAATAACCCATGTGTGTTTTAGTGTGACACATTATTTCCGACCAAACTAACCCCATAATCCCCTGTGTTCACCAAACGCCATGGGATTGGCAACCCTGCCTCCTTTAGGTTCTCTACCTGTTTTGAAAGTGGAATATTCCACGTTCCACAATCAACATATTTGGGTTGCTAAGAATTGAAAGCCGGACTATAAAGTTAAACCATTCCGAGTGTGTTACAACACCGACGTTTTTTGAGAAATGGTTAAGACAAACCATTCCGAGTGCATGATAACGGTTATTTCGGTGCTGACACCAAAGGTGGTGTATATTTTAACCACATTTGGCATATCTCATAAGCCCAAATCAAGCGTAATAATACTCCTTTAATTTTACAACATATTTAATTCAATAATAATGTAATTTATAGAGCCCCGCGTGTTAGACGATAAAATGAGTTTTTTAAGTAAAAATAAAGATGTAAATAAAGTTTGAGTTTAAGGACACAATACATTAAAAAACAACTTTAACTGATAATGTAGAGTATTTATTGCATATAATTATTAGTATTAGAACTTTACATTATTAATCTAAAATAATTACATTTACATTTTATGTTTTAACAAATTAGCAAAGATATCTTTAAAATATTTTTCACACAGTTAACATTTCTAAAAAGTAATTTAATATCATTATAATTAATAAAATTAAATACATCTATCTTATTTTGCTATTCAAGTGTTGGATTTATTTCTCCTTAGATCTCAATAGGCTTTAATCAACATGTTCAAATGAGTATAAAGGAAAGCTTATTTCTCTCCGAAAACAAATATTAAAGGAAGTGTGGGTAGACGCGGGGTGACGCGTCACCCCACTTCTCAAGAAAATGGCTATCCATCTCCCCACTTTTAATATTTCTCAAATCCCCCCCCCCCCCCACTTCCTATATTCACTTTAATCCATCCTCCCACTTTTTTTTGTTTAGCCGTCTCATATTTTAAATTAAAAAAAAAAAAAACTTTCAAAATTTTATTTGCCCAGCATTTCACTTCGATAGTTCAACTTGTTTATGATTATACAGAACCTCGATTATATATCCGATCTAATTGAGATCAGAGGTAATTCGGATAATTAAAATTTCGGATAACATAGAAGTTTCATTAAATGGGCTGTAAACATTGAATTTTAGTGTTAAGTTATCTCGGAACTGAGAGTTCCTAGCAAAAAGAATGTGCTAAAACAGCCAACAAATTCTTTGGGTTTAGTTCTTTAAAACTTCTTGTTTAATATTTTAATTGGATTTCTTTAAATTTAAAATCTGGACGGAGTTCTGGAAAAACTTCTTATTTTTTGTTTTATAGTAGATATCAGAATGAAAAAGTAGGTATTGACATGCTGAAGATGTCCGTCTTTCCGTCCGTACCCCCCTTCCAAAATCTGTTCTATCCGTCGAATCTTAAAAATTCTTTTTCTTTTGGTTAGAAAGTTGTGACCTCAGAGACTCGTCTTTCATACTTTTTGTCTGTCTGCACATCCGGACGGACATCTGCCTACTGTTTGTCGCCAAATTACCCATTGAATTAACATTAAAATTTAATTTCAAGTTATTTAAATTGTTGTTGCCAACCCAACAATGGTATGAGAAACTTTATTTAGTTAAAAATAAGATTATTTGAAGCTAAATTTATTGTGGATGATAAATCAGTTTGGAATGACATCATAAATGTGGTAATTTTATTGTTCATTATTTGTTTTCTAAGAAAGCGGCACTTTTTGTTTAATTTTAATTCTTGTTTTTTTAATTAAATATGAACAGAGTTCTGAGAAAACTGCTTGTTTTTTTGTTTGATAGTAGATATCACCTAGAGTTTCACGATTTTAGAAGATTCCAGGAGTTTTCCGAAAATTTAGGATTGCTAGAAATTTGCTTTTACTTTTTTGAGTTGCCTAAGTTTTTTTATTTTAAAATTACCGCAGTTTCCCAATTTCATAAAACGCCTTGATTTTACGATTTCAGAATCACCGGAGAATTCCGATTTCAGAATCTCCGGAGACTCCTGATTTTTGGATAGCGGTAGTTTGCCGATTTCAGTCTCGCCTAAGCTCCTTCTCTTTAGAATTGCCTTAGATTTCTGAGACTGGTTTTTTTTAACAAACGAAAATTTATACCTAGTTGGAGAAATTTATTGATATTGACTTCGACTCCGGACTGTCGGATAATGGAGAGTTCCGAATAAAAGAGAGACATAATCGAGGTTCTCCTGTATTAAGTACTATAGTAAGTAATTACAGTATAGGGCCATTAAATATGCTTCAGGTATCAACTAAATTATTTTGTTTGAAGAGAATTACATCAATACATATATTATACTTCCTACAATATATACTTTACTAAAATGTAGTGTATCCTATTGTTCTAAAATTCATTACCACTAGTGATCCATTGGTGGGGTTGATAGTAAATTTTTTGATTTTCAATTTCTTTCGGCATTACATGTCTTAGAATTTTACAGATATTTTTTACTAAAGCCAAATATGCAAGATAATGGTTTTGAAAAAAAACATTTGTACATAATTTAAGTTTGATCTAGTACCTATAATTAGAAGTTGCAATTAAAAACAATATATCTTGTAAAATAATGTCGTATAAAACTTTGTTTTATTGTTATCTCGTATTTCTAAATTTAAAAAACTGATATGTAGAGAACAGTTAAGAAAAGTTAGAGGAAAAAAATACAATATAATAATAATTAGCACATTTTTATTCGAGTGGGGGGGATGATGGCATTTTAATTGAGGGATCCCCCCACTTACTTTTTCCCACTTCCACCACTGATTAAAATCAGGGAATCTAATAAACTTGATCCAAAATACATAGTATCATATTTATAAGCAGTACAAAATAAACGTCTATCAGTACAGTATTCTTTTAGCTAAACAATTGTTATAGGACCAAGAAATTGCCAAAGAAAGTACAAGGTACTAAAACATATTTCGAAAATTCAACATAGTCACTGAACTAAGTTTAGTTGCTTCTGTTCTTAATATATTTGATAAAAGCTTTTACAGAAAGTAGACTTAACACAATTGGCTGTATCTTAGTAACGTTACAGTAACCATTGATTTCAATATCATCTACGACACTATTTTCAATGCATTGGGCCACGTACCCGTCATCCGCAATTTTCATTCCTTTAATAGAAGGAAGATTTTTTACAGCAAAAGGAACTTGGTAAATTTGATGTAAATCTAAGTTGTTAAATTTATTTAGAATTGCTTGCTTACAAAGTCCGACGTTTTTTAAAAATTCCTCCCTGTAACATTTAACTCTCCTCAATCTACGATAAATACTATCTGTTATGTAAGCACCATTCTCAATAAATAAAGGTAATTCTTCTAAATTATTAAATTCGTCAACATAATACTCGAAGGTAGTTCCAAAACCATATTTGTATTTATTGCAGTTAGCACCTGCCTTTAGTAAAGGCGCTAAAGCTTTCCTGCATCTTGTCCAGACAGCCCAAAATAACGGTGTTTCATTATCAAAACTAATTGCGTTAACATCAGCCCCTGAATCTAGCAAATACGTTACCATTTTTACGTTTTCCATCTCGACGGCTAAATGTAAACATGTGTTACCCTGGGAATCTATAGAATTGACATCAACTCCTGCATTTAATAAATGCATTACGATTTCCAGGTTGTTCTCCCGGACGGCTAAATGTAAATATGTGTTACCATGGGGTTCTATGGCATTGATATCAACTCCTGCATTTAATAAATGCATTACGATTTCCGGGTTGTTCTTATCGATGGCTAAACGTAATGGTGTTGTACCTTTAGAAGTTTTAACATGGACATCAGCACCTTTACTTATAAGGGACAAGACGATCGCCAACCGCCCAAAGGCGGAAGCGTAATGCAGAACTGTCCAATCCTTACGAAAATCATCATTAATCACATAAGGACAATAAGAAGAGTTGGATTTACATAACCTTTTACAATCGGCATCAGCCCCAGCTTCTAGAAGGTAGTTAAATATCCTTATATCTCTACAAGTGGCAGCAACCATCAGTAGCGTTTTTCCATCAGGATTTTTAGTGTTTACGTCCCACCCTGCATCCACAAGACGATGCACAACATCGAACCAGTCATTTCTGCATGCATAATACAGCAGCGAGAATGAATTTGGGTTGCAGATATGAAGACTCGCTCCACTTTTTATGAGTATTTCCAGAATTTCTTTGCTGTAATGTCTAGCAGCAATTAATAACGGGGTGTCGAAATTCGAAGTTTGAGCATCGATGTCGCAGCCGCCATCCACAAGGGACTGTACTACATCTACCCATCTTGCTTCACATGCAAAGTGTAGAATTGTTGTTTTACCTTCACAGCCTGCTAAATTAGCTCCAGATTCAACGAGGTAATTAAACGTATGCCTACGCATATGTTTCACAGCCAACATTACAGGTGTGGCACCACTGCAGGTTCTCGCGTTGACATCAGCCTTGTGTTCCACAAGTAACTGCACGGTATTCAGAATACCTTGTCCTCCTTCCCGAGAAGCATAGTGCAACGCCGTCGTTTTCAGCATACCACGGCTGTTGACGTTTGCCCCTGATTTCACAAGAAGCTCGACAACTTGCAGATGGGAATTTTCAGCAGCTAATAGCAAGGCAGTATCTCCTCTTGATGTCTCAGCGTCGAGATCAACTCTTCGTTCCACAAGCAACTGCACCACGTTCAGCCACCCAAAGAAAGAAGCCTGGTGCAAAACCGTCCACTTGTCTTGGTCACAGCACTTGACATCTGCATCTCGCCTGATGAGAATCTCGACGACCCCTGGGCAAGAATGCTTGGCAGCAAGAAGAAGGGGCACATTTCCACCACCGTCACTGGCATCGACGTCAGCACCGTGACGCAAAAGCAAAGACGCTAGTTCCATGTGTTCTTTCTGAACAGAACAGTCTTCATCCAGAGGGAATGTTTCACAATTTTCAAAAGCGGGAGGAATTTCCACATCACTGTAAAATTGGTCAGTGGCATAATGCAAGGCTGTACGGTTCATATTATCCCGACTATCCACACGCACAGATAAATTTAAAAATAACTCTAAAAGATAGGAATGATTATGTTTAGCAGCGACATGTAGTGGTATACTTCCATCAAAATTAGTAGCATTGCAATTAGCACCATTTCGTATCAGATATTCTACGATTTCTTTATCTCCATATTGGGTAGCACAACTTAGCAATGTGTAACCGTTAATCTTCTTAGTATTTATAACATGACTTCCTTCTTCGACAATAGAATCAATAAAACTTTTCCATTCACCTTTCTTCAAAATTTCAAAAAATTGCGGTTTTATAATTATTTTAAACTTTGGTTTTGTCATTCTGTACTGTATTCCAATTATACAATATAGTAGTACAAAATTTTTCGTAGTTATACAAACCGTATATTTCTCTATATACACCCAAAAAATGTTACATTTTTAAAGGTAAATACATGATGTTCAACAAATTTTCAATTCATAGGCATGTTATTTACGTGTCACAAAACCCAGGCAGGTAAGGTAATCGTTTCAGGCTGCCAATTTCTACCCTCCTTTAGGACCTTTAACACAGCCAATAACGCCTCGTAATTTAGAACCCTGGTCAAGTGACGAGATCGACACCTGAGCGGGCACCCAACGGAACTTCAAGCGACATCGTATGCTAACATCGTAGGGACTTTGGACTCCACAGATTTAACGAGCACGTCTGTTCCAGTGTACTCGAGCCCACCCTTTTACTTCTAAAACAGCCCAGGTGACCGTACAACTAAGTATTCGATAATGATATTCCGATCACATATTACGCTGAAACAAAAATCCTGCGTAGCGAAAGTGTTAACGCCACAGTTTATCTCGAGATGACAATGGAATCCCTCTTGAACGACCAAGAAACGGTGTCTTTGTATTTTACAAAACATGGTTACAAAGGACTATACAACATTCTGAGCTCGCACAAGACGCAACTTCAGTTAAATGTGTCGACAGTCTGCCTTTCTGTCAGCGGTGCGTTGGGTGCCTACTCAGGTGTCGCCTCGTCACCTGACTGGGGTTCTAAATTACGACGCCCGTCGCCAATAGCCCTCATGTAGCTCTAGTGCGACGATATTTCAAACTAAACTAAACTTTCTGTCAGCCTGTCGTAGTCTGCCTTAGCAAGGGCCTTACTTACTTAGGTGCCGCCCTTCTAGTTGGCCTCTGTCTCTAAAAATTAGATGGATCCACTTATGTGTGTGTGTTGTCCTTTGTGTCTGTCCTACTTGACGAAGGTTTATAAGCGGGTCGCTGACCAAGCACACAAACCTGAATATATATGTCTACCAACCAACCTTAGGTGCCGCCTATTCGGCATAGTGGATAGTACGTCTGAATCCCAACCAGTAGGTCCCGGGTTCGAATCCAGGTTGGTAAGCGCATGGATGTTTGTCTTCTCAATAAACTGTTATCATTTATGTGTTTGTCTTCGTCCTTATTTGAGTTTAAAAAAAGTCCAGCCTCTTCGGAGGCTCCGGCAACCATCTTCTGTGGGATATCCGCGAACACGCCAATAACAACTTAGGTGCTCCATGCAGCCCAGAGCACCGACCGGCGAATTATACCCCGTGTAGAGGGAGCGCACGTTAAATATGCTCCAAAGTCTCGACACGTTGTACGATGCCGACCTTAAATAAGTTATGTCTGCTCGTCACTTGTAGGGGCTTACTCAGGTGTCGGCTCATCATTTGTTGTTCTACATTACGACGCTCTTCATGCAGCTCTAATGCGACGATTATTCAACCTAACCATAACCCTAGATGGGTGAGTAGGAAGGTTGGTACATATATTTTCCGGTTTATGTGCTTGATCAGCGACCCGCTTATAAAACTTCGTCCAGTGACACAGACAGGATATTTTACTGACACAGTGAGAGAAAGTACACCCATGGCGAAGGCGGGAATCGAACCCGCACCCGGTACTGTGCGCAGTCTGTTATCGTAATGGGCTGCGATCCGGGTGGCACTGTGTCACCCGGGCCCGTCACCATAACCCTACTATATGGAGTTAACTGTTCAACTCAATCCCTCAGGATGGGTGGGTTTTAATAAGCGTATCCAGAGTGAGGTTCGTCACTTGACCTCAATTTTAAATTACGAGTTGTAATTTAGCTGTGTTTCAGCTCCTTGGAGGCTAGAAATAGATACCCGGAAGCGTTCAACCACACCAGTGAAGTGTCGCAGAATCCTCATTCCCCCTTTCCAGAAAAAAAACCCCAGAGTTTCAAAAAAAACCTTATACTTAAAAAAATTTGCGAATTCAGGACCGAGGGTTAAAAATTGGACTTAATTTATTATAAAACAATTAATTTGGTTGAATCAGCTTTGCACCAGAGTTGTACTAGGGCTATTGGCGTCATACTAGATATCATAATAAAGATATTCATAATAGAGATCAAGTAACAGGGAATTTATATTTTACCTATCTTCTGCCCCCAGTACCTATAAATTGGCTATCAGTCTACTTGAGCGGGTATGCATACACTAAAAGTATATGAAAACACTGCCAAATCTAACATATTTCATTAATGAGAAAATAACAAAGGTCCTTGAGCTCTTGCTCTTTTAGTTTTAATTATAGTCCGGCTGTCACTTCTTCGCATCTCAAATACTTTGATTGTGGAAGATTCAACTTTGTAAACAGGTAGATAACCTAAAGGAGGCAAGGTTGCCAATCCCATGGCGTTTGGTGAACACAGGGTAATGTTGTGTGTTTGGTTGGAAATAATGTGTCACACTAAAACTACGCATGAGTTATTTGTGAAAGGAGGATTCTAGTTAATTGCTGATGGTCGTCATCAATTGCAAGTGAATTTATTTTCTATCTTGACTTGATCGTCAATAGATTTGCATCATCTGTAGTATGTATTATTTAACACATTCAGTATCACCATGGGGAACGCTATAATTCTAAAATATAGCTATGCAATAATAGTGAACCCAGTGAAGTTCGATCAACAATTCACTTGAGAAACTGTTTCTACACCTTAAGGAAATATGCGCCTGCAAAAGCAATGAATCGCCAAATATAGTAACTCTTGCCTAAACCAAAAGTGACAGGTGGACTATACTTTGCTTACCTTACTTTTTCCAAACAACAACTCAATAAACTAATAACTATGGTTATGTTTTAGTTGTTGTCCTATCGCTAGCGTCGAGTGCTTATTCATCATCAAGCACTGTATTGAGAGTACGTTTCACACTTGTATTGGTTTTTTGTTTCTAGAATTTCTACACTGCTCAAAACAATTAGGGGAGCGCATGGTCTAAAACCTTTCATCCCCAATGATTCCATTTGGAATCATCAACTTGCGTTTTTTTTTTGCCATAAAGTTATATTTTCATTTTGCATCGTTAGAGGGAAGAATCATGTCTTTGGAAGAATTAAATAATGTTTGTTTTTATGAAATTAAAATATAAAAAACATGGTAATATAAAATTCAATCTGAAACAGTTTTATTAAATAAATTTACCCAAAATTGTTCATGCTTGCCGTTATAGATGTTTAAAAACTTATATTAACTATTCTTAACAAATAAAGTTTTTTAAAAATTTGTTATAGTTTATTCAAAAGTTATGAAGTCCAATTTTTTTCCTTAAATTTTAGTTTAAAAAATTAAGATTCCCTCCCCCCTGTTTTTTACCATTTCATTCTGGATGCATGATGAATCTATTTCACAACATTTAGATTTTTAGAATAAAATAAAAAGTTGGAGCTGAAAGAGTAACAGAAGTACGCAAAGTGCTCCCTTGTTTTGAGCAGTGTATTAAAGAGTAAAGTTAAACCTTTCCGAGCGTGTGACAACAGCGACGTTTTTTGAAACGGTTAAGACAAACCATTCCGAATGCATGATAACGGTTATTTCGGTGCTAACACCAAACGTGGTGTACATTTTAACCACATTTGGCATTTCATAAGTCTAAATCATGCGTAGTAATATTCCTTTATTTTTGCAGTATATTTTAATACATTATAAAGCCCGTTTGTTAGAACATAAAATGAGTTTTTTAAGTAAAAAGAAAAATGCTAAATAAAGTTTGAGTTTAAGAACACAATACATTAAAAACACAACTTG
This sequence comes from Oedothorax gibbosus, assembly GCA_019343175.1. Taxonomy (NCBI): domain Eukaryota; kingdom Metazoa; phylum Arthropoda; class Arachnida; order Araneae; family Linyphiidae; genus Oedothorax; species Oedothorax gibbosus. Next base: position 35,351 of record JAFNEN010001039.1, on the reverse strand, counting down.
AACTGATAATGTAGAGCATTTAATGCGCAGAATTATTAGTATTAGAACTTTACATTATTAATCTAAAATCATTGCATCAACATTTTATGTTTTAAACAAATTAGCAAAGATATATTTAAAATATTTTTCACACTGTTAACATTTCTAGAAAATAATTTAATATTATAATTAATAAAACTAAATACATCTTGCTCTTATTTTTATATTCAAGTGTAGGATTTGTTTGTCTTTTGATCTCTATAGACCTTAATCAACACATCTATTCAAATGAGTATAAAGGAAAGCTTATTTCTCTTCGAAAACAAATATTAAAATCATAGAATTTAATAAACTTGATCCAAAATACATAGTATCATATTTATAAGCAGTACAAAATAAACGTCTATCAGTATAGTATTCTTTTAGCTAAACAATTGTTATAGTTCCAAGAAATTGCCAAAGAAAGTAAAAGTACCAAAAAATATTTCGAAAATTCAACATAGTCACTGAACTAAGTTTAGTTGCTTCTGTTCTTAATATATTTGATAAAAGCTTTTACAGAAAGTAGACTTAACACAATTGGCTGTATCTTAGTAACGTTACAGTAACCATTGATTTTAATATCATCTACGACACTATTTTCAATGCATTGGGACACGTACCCGTCACCCGCAATTTTCATTCGTTCAATAGGAGGAAGATTTTTTACAGCAAAAGGAACTTGGTAAATTTGATATAAATCTAAGTTGTTAAATTTATTTAGGATTGCTTGCGTACAAAGTCCGACGTTTTTCGATAATTCCTCCCTGTAACATTTAACTGTCATCAATGTACGATAAATATTATCTGTTATGTAGGCACCACTCTCAATAAATAAAGGTAATTCTTCTAAATGATTTTCTTCATTAACATAATGCTCAAAGGCAGTTTCAAAACCATCATAATCGTATTCACTATATTTATTGCAATCAGCACCTGCCTTTAGTAAATGCGCTAAAGTTTTTATGCATCTCGTCCAACAGACAGCCCAATAAAATAACGGCGTTCTATCATCAATATTTGTAGCGTTAGCATCAGCTCCTGCATCTAGTAAATACTTTACCATTTTTTCGTTTGCCTTCTTAACGGCTAAATGTAAACATGTGTTACCCTGGGAATCTATAGCATTGACATCAACTCCTGCATTTAATAAATGCATTACGATTTCCAGTTTGTTCTCCCGGACGGCTAAAAGTAAATATGTGTTACCCTGGGGATCTATGACATTGACTTCAACTCCTGCATTTAATAAATGCATTACGATTTCTGGGTTGTTCTTATCGATGGCTAAACGTAATGGTGTTGTACCTTTAGAAGTTTTAACATGGACATCAGCACCTTTACTTATAAGGGGCAAGACAATCGCCAACCGCCCAAAGGCGGAAGCGTAATGCAGAACTGTCCAATCCTTACGAAAATCATCATTAATCACATAAGGACAATAAGAAGAGTTGGATTTACATGACCTTTTACAATCGGCATCAGCCCCAGCTTCTAGAAGGTAGTTAAATATCCTTATATCTCTACAAGTGGCAGCAACCATCAGTAGCGTTCTTCCATCAGGATTTTTAGTGTTTACGTCCCACCCTGCATCCACAAGACGATGTACAACATCGAACCAGTCATTTCTGCATGCATAATACAGCAGCGAGAATGAATTTGGGTTGCAGATATGAAGACTCGCTCCACTTTTTATGAGTATTTCCAGAATTTCTTTGCTGTAATGTCTAGCAGCAATTAATAAAGGGGTGTCGAAATTCGAAGTTTGAGCATCGATGTCGCAGCCGCAATCCACAAGGGACTGTACTACATCTACCCATCTTGCTTCACATGCAAAGTGTAGAATTGTTGTTTTACCTTCACAGCCTGCTAAATTAGCTCCAGATTCAACGAGGTAATTAAACGTATGCCTACGCATATGTTTCACAGCCAACATTACAGGTGTGGCACCACTGCAGGTTCTCGCGTTGACATCAGCCTTGTGTTCCACAAGTAACTGCACGGTATTCAGAATACCTTGTCCTCCTTCCCGAGAAGCATAGTGCAACGCCGTCGTTTTCAGCAAACCACGGCTGTTGACGTTTGCCCCCGATTTCACAAGAAGCTCGACAACATCCAGATGGGAATTTTCAGCAGCTAATAGCAAGGCAGTATCACCTCTTGATGTCTCAGCGTCGAGATCAACTCTTCGTTCCACAAGCAACTGCACCACGTTCAGCCACCCAAAGGAAGAAGCCTGGTGCAAAACCGTCCACTTGTCTTGGCCACAGCACTTGACATCTGCATCTCGCCTGATGAGCATCTCGACGACCCCTGGGCAAGAATGCTTGGCAGCAAGAAGAAGGGGCACATTTCCACCACCGTCACTGGCATCGACGTCAGCACCGTAACGCAAAAGCAAAGAAGCTAGTTCCATGTGTTCTTTCTGAACAGAACAGTCTTCATCCAGAGGGAATGTTTCACAATTTTCAAAAGCGGGAGGATTTTCCATATCACTGTAAAATTGGTCAGTGACATAATGCAAGGCAGTACGGTTCATATTATCCCGACTATCCACACGCACAGATAAATTTAAAAATAACTCTAAAAGATAGGAATGATTATGTTTAGCAGCGACATGTAGTGGTATACTTCCATCAAAATTAGTAGCATTGCAATTAGCACCATTTCGTATCAGATATTCTACGATTTCTTTATCTCCATATTGGGTAGCACAACTTAGCAATGTGTAACCGTTAATCTTCTTAGTATTTATAACATGACTTCCTTCTTCGACAATAGAATCAATAAAACTTTTCCATTCACCTGTCCTCAAAATTTCAAAAAATTGCGGTTTTATAATTATTTTAAACTTTGATTTCGCCATTATGTACTGTATTCCAATTATACAATATAGTAGTACAAAATTTTTCGTAGTTATACAAACCGTATATTTCTCTATATATATACACGCAAAAAAAGTTAAATTCGGTTACTTAATTGCATGATGTTCAACAAATTTTCAATTCATAGGCATGTTATTTACGTGTCACCAAACCCAGCCAGGTAAGGTAATAGTTTCCGGCTGCCTATTTCTAGCCTCCTTTAGGAGCTTTAACACAGCCAATAACGCCTCGTAATTTAGAACCCTGGTCCTGAGCGGGCACCCAACGGAACTTTGAGCGACATCGTAGACTAACGTCGTAGGGACCTTGGACTCCACAGATTTAACGAGCACGTACGTCCCAGTGCACTCGGGCCCATCCGTGATGACCTACTCGGCCACGGACGGGCCAAAAAACCCAGGCGCCTTAATGTTTTTAAACAAAAATATCATAGCCAGTTACTTTCAAATACAAGATATTAATTTGAGTAAAATGCGGGTAGGTTTTGGATTGTTACAAATAAATCACACCTAAGCTACCCGACTGATTAACCCTTTTTCTTCTAAAACGCCCCATGTGGCCGTACAACTAAGGATTCGATAATGATATTAATATCACATATTACGCTGAAACAAAAGTCATGCGTAGCGAAAGTGTTAATGCCACAGTTTATCTCGAGATGAGAACGAAATCCCTTTTGAACGACCAAGAAACGGTGTCTTTGTATTTTACAAAACATGGTTACAAAGGACTATACAACATTCTGAGCTGGCACGAGACGGTATTTTCAGTTAAATGTGTCGTCAGTCTGCCTTTCTGTCAGCGGTACGTTGGGTGCCAACTCAGGTGTCGGCTCGTCACCTGACTGGGGTTCTAAATTACGACGCCCGTCACCAATAGCCCTCGTGTAGCTCTAGTGCGACGATATTTCAAACAAAAAACTAAACTTTCTGTCAGCCTGTCGTAGTCTGCCCTTAGCAAGGCCTTACTTACTTAGGTGCCGCCTATTCGGCCAACCAGTGGGTCCCGGGTTCGAATCCCAGTTGGTAAGCGCATGGATGTTTGTCTTCTCAATAAACAATATTGTTTATGTGTTTGTCTTCGTCCTTATTTGGGTAAAAAGAAGAGTCCAACTTCTTCGGAGGCTCCGGCAACCATCTTCTGTGGGATATCCGCGGACACGCCAACACATTAGGGTTTAACGTTTTCATTATTTCGCCAAATACGTAGCCGAACTCCCCAAATTTTTACCTAACCGCGCCAAATGAGCCATTTTTATAAATTTTAATGTTGGTGTTTGTTCAAATGGTTAGTCGTGCTAGAGCGGTTAATAAGTTGTTTGTAGCTATATCTCTTTTCTTCGCCAAATTCTTACCAAAAAAGGCGCCAAATGAGCTAAAAGGTTTTATATGTTTATGAGAGAAATGACGATAACTATTATGCATACATTTTATAGCGTATGTTTTTATTTTGGATTTTTAAGGTAATATAAGTAACAGTATTTTATACTTTATAACGAGCGGGGCTTGGAACAATTAAAACTTTTTTTTTTCAGTCCGTGTGAAGTATGGGTATTTATTTGCTAGTTGCTAAATAATTTTGGACAGTGTATGTTTTCATAGCAATTTCTTTTGATTTTCTCTTAGTGTTTGTTTCGTCATCTTTGTTCTCGTGTTGTTCTTTTTACGTTGCATAATTTATTTACTGTAATCTGCATAATAGTTTCATCAAAATACTAAATATAAAATATTTTAACTACTAATTATCTGTGGTTTTTACACTTTGAGAGTGAAACGACCAATGGAGTCACGAAAAGGCAAGAATGAAATTCTGAAACTTAACTCATCAAAAACAACAACACAATTGTCGTACAATACATCAGCAAAAATTATTCCATTCTGTTGTTACTAATTCTCCATTATCTTGAGATCAAATCCAGGAGATTGCACACCCTCAAAAATTCCAAATCTTGGACAGGATTCAATGTAAATAAATGTATCACTATTTAGCTAAATGAAACTCAAGACAACATAGTCTTTGTGATTTGCATATCATTATAAGCATCCTCCTTCTTTTCACAAGAACCAATGGGGGTTCTCCTTCCAGCCCACCAAAGCTGTTGCCAAACTCAGAGAAGCTTATAATTGGTCGTCTGCTCCAAAAGAATGTTTTTTAATTCTTTATTTGTTTATCTCTTGTAATCTGCGGGAGGGAAATTGCCACCCCAAGCGATAAGGCATCTGCAGATTACAAGTCTAAGAACGATTTTTCTGATCCATATCTTTATCAAGTTTTCAAGGACTTAATCTCGGTAAGTTTTAATGGTTTTATCTTGATTATCTTCTTTGTGGTGGGAATATATTCTATTTTACTGGTATTGTGTGAATATTTTTTTAATTGGAACTAAAATTATCGTTTGGTTGAATCATGGTGTTCTTTGCGGTTAAACAGAAAAAAACTGTATAATTGTTATCGAGCTTGAATCAGTTTGTAAATGATTTTTCTTTTGTTATAGTTTTGCTTCTTATCTTAACTCAAATCACAAAAACTATATTTTACTATGGAACGCAAAATACTCATCATCTTTACCATAATGTTAATATTTGGAGTAACAACACGTAATATACGATAACTAGAAAAATAATAATGTTTTGTAAAGTTGAGTACTTTAACAACGCTTTTAAATCTGCATCAACATAGATGATCATATTAAAAGAATTATTTTAAATAGCAACTAAAATAAAATATCCCTATAGTAGAAAACTTTGATAATTTTAATCTTTTAAGAACTGCAAAAAAGTAATTTTCATAAACTCTTCCAACAAGATTTAACTTTCCGAGAAATTGCCTTATAAGCCGGAACCATATCGAATAATAACTGGAGCTTTGACGTACAAGATGTTCTAAGTCACCAATTAAACTTTTTACGTTACGTTATGCCTTACATAAATTACTTTTTTATACATTTAATGGCATTTTTTTAAATATCTGATAAAGTAAAAAAAAATGGTGAATACTTAAGAGAAATATCAAAGTATCGCTGGTGGTTACATTAGCTTCTAAAAATTTCTTCTTCTTCATAAATCGTTTCCCACAATGTCGTACTCAGAAAGAAATATCTCCGAAAGCTAGCGCAATATAAAACAAACTCTGAGGCAATAATACACACGATAATGTAAGCAAAAAAATGAAGTATACGTTTTGTTAATTTTAGTGTTTTAATAACTTTTGAAAAATATTTAAAAAGATAGAAACTCTTTTAAAAAATATTCGAAAAGCAACCAGATGGCGGAAACTTACATTAAAAAATTGAGTTATCATTATTCTTAAACCAGTAGTTTTGTATCAGAATCTGTCACTCAGTCCGCTTCTACACAACATTTCTGTGTTCAACAGTACAAAACTTGCCAAACACAGTATTAATTCTACATTAAACATTTACAAGCTAAATTTGGCCAGTTTCAATTACTTTCTTTAGAAAATTCACTAATTATTTCTTATCTTTTGCTAAATTAAGTTACATTTCAAAGAATAAATATATAATATTCCTTACTTTTAAATAGAAGCAAAACATTTTATATCAACATACAACCAAAAAGAATATTTTTGTGAAATATATTTGACGTCATTTTAAACTGAACTATTCCGCAAAAATAAATTTATTTTAATTAATTATTAAAGATAAATAAAGTTTCTCAAGTGATTGTTGTGAATGGAAATGGTTATTTAATTCTTATAAAAATGGCTTCTTATCCTTTTTAAATGAGCATTAAATTTGCAGTTTTTTTTTAAATAATTGTACTTCTAATTCGATTTTTTTATGAGATTTTCCATGTCTTCTAATGCTCTGAATTTTTTTTGACGTATCACACTTGATTGTAGCATTTGTATTTTGGACTATGAAAGTGGGTAACACATAGACTGATTGAACGATGATAACATCTTTCACTTTTTACGTTATAAACGTAGTGTGGAAGCTAAAAGTTGCAATGTATTTTTCATAAATCTTCTTCCACGAGCTTTTACTCAGTGCGCGGAATTATCCATTAAGTGTTGGTTCAATACTGAATAAATCTTGGGGCAATTGTAGAATAATATAAAAGTACAAAATGAATTCATTGCAAGTTAAACTTTTTAATAACCAAAAAATATTTAAAAAAAAAACAGTTACAAATGAAGGGTTTAGTTGCAAAACTCGCATTTTCCAAAGTATAAATAAGACATATGGTCCGTTCCGTTTATTGGCGATTTCATCCAATTGAAATTATGATCGTCAAAAGTCGCCCATGTATAGACCGGATATGTTAGTTGTACTTTGAAGAACGTCAGTTTTACAACTAGACCTTTTAATAAGAACTAAAATCTAGATGTACTATAAAATTATAAAAGTTATACGAAATACTCATGGTCCATATATTAACCCTTTCAGTCCCAATGACAATTTGGCATCATCATTTTAGAAAAAAAAATTCTGATCGTCTATAGCCATGTATGATATCAAAAAGCACATCATTCGATTCTTCACAACTTTTTTCTATTAGAAAATATTTTTCATTAATCTCAAGAGATGTCAGCCCTATTATTATTTTTAATTACGATCAGAAAAATGATGATGCCAAATGGCATCACTGGGACTGAAAGGGTTAAGCATTCAATTTCTTAAATAGTTTTACAGTTTGCAATTGCAGTTCAAAGAATAATGATGTAAAATTTCTTGAGTCAACTTCTATTATCAATTCAGGCAACATTTCACGCATTTTAAAAATATCGCCAGTGCCTTAAATGACGCGACTTCTTATTCTTAAATAAGTATCATTACAAAATTGGTAAAAACCAGATGTTTTAAAAATATTTACTAATAATATAACATGAAACAACTAATTGCATTATTAAAGAAGAAATGTAAATTTAAAACTTACCAGGTTTTTATGCAAAAAACTGGAATGCTGTGCCACTTTCTTGGTTAGCAAATTATGAATAATCGAAGAATCCCATTGTTATACATTTTAGGTTGTGCTCCAAACTGATTGGTATGGCAAAAATCACTTTTATTCAAATTTTATTTTAAAAAAGCACAGTGCGATTTATATAAATATAAATTTCAATGCTAATAGAATGGGTAGTTCTCGGCAGACATGTAGACAAGTAATCGCCTGGACGTACAGACAGACGGACAGAAAGTGGAAAAGATAGGTATCTGATATCATACCTTAAAAAAAATAGAATTTTTAAAATCCGGTGGCTAGAACCGTTTTAGGAAGGGGGGGCGGATAGACAGACTGAAATCTCCAGCTTGTCAGTATACCTACTTTTCAAATATTTTTTAATTCTTTCAAATTAAAAAAGGTAAAGAAGACTAAAAATGTTCCGTATTCAGGAAAACGTTTAATTATTATTCAAAGCATATTTGGTGTATGCTTTTTGCATTTATCCACCTAACAACAAAGCACGATATAAACTAAACCTTTACTAATAACAGAAAAAAATTATGAAAAAGCCACCTTTTTGAAAAGAACATTTAATTTAGTTCTTCACTTGTACAAGTTTTCCAACAATTAAAACTACACGATCAGAAATGGATTCATAATTTTGAGAATAATTTCCTCACTCGTTTGAGAACAACATCGGTTTATAATAGATCCGAATACTTTGTTGGAACTGTATCATTTGAATAAATTTTAACAAACATTTTTCGAAACTTTATTTGTTAAAAATAGTTAAAATAAAATTTTTGAACATTTAAAAATGCATGTATGAAGAACTTAAGGCCAATTCATTTATAAAATTGTTTCAGAGGGAATTTTATTTTTATCATATTTTTGATATTTTCATTTAACTACAACAAACATTATTTAATTCTTCAAAAGACATGATTCTTTCACCCAACTACACAAAAAGAAAATATAAGTTTACGGAAAAATGCATGGAAAATGGAATATTTAATAAAATTTACTTGAAATAAGTGCGAGTTTATTTTAGTGAGAAAAAAATTTCGCAAGTTTAATGATTCCAAATGGAATCATTGGGAGCGAAAAGGTCAAAGATGTGTGATCTCAAATTTAAGTTTAAAGTCTGTGTTTTGAGAGCATTGCTTTCAGAATAAAATGAGAACATCCTAGCACTCATTTTTGAGAGTATTATTTTTAACAGTGCTCAAATTTGAAATTTCATCTTACTATTTACTTTAGAGAATATTGTTCGCACAGTAAAATGTGAACATCCTCGTACTCTTTTTTTGAGGCCTTCAATTTCAACAGTGTATGCTTAAAGTTTAACAACTTTTACAGTTCCAAAGCTCCAATTTTTAACTTTTTACCAACTTCAATTGAAAAAAAAGAGAGCTTTTGTTTGAAAGAAAGATTAGGTCGTTTTACAAATTATCCAGAATTAAAAATTTTTTTAGGTAAAACAACTTTTATAGTTATGAAAATCTAGTTTTAAACTTTTTAACATCTTCAATACTAGCTTTATAAACCCGGCGTTGCACGGGTGTACCCTTAATAACCCTAATTAGTAGTTTTTTTATGTACACTTTTATTTTATGCCAATTGACCCCTTCTCCACTGGTCCACTCCATCAGGATATTATAATCTCCTCCCATTCTGATATGAGGGGTTGATTTTATCCAGTTTCTTCCAGGAGTTTGAGGGCTTTCCCATAGGCCCCTATTCAAATTTCCAGAACAGCTATCTGATATAATGGCCTGTTTCTATTTCACGATTAGCGCAAAACGAGACTTCCCAAATGTGGTAAACATTCCACTTCATATTTCATACAACTCGATAGAGCTCTGGGACCCAGTCGGTAAAGACTTTCGTCTTGCAAGCGGTTGGTCCCAGGGTTCAGGTCCGGGCATCGCCAAAATAACTGCTGACCAATAAACGGCTCGTGCAGCCAAAAAATGTCCGACGAATAATACCCCGTATAGAGGAAGGGCACTTTAAATATCCCCCAAATTACCAACGCTGCATACGATGTCGCCTTTAAAAAGTTGCATTGGATACCTACTCACGTGTCGGCTCGTAACTTGACTGTGATTCTAAATTGCGACTCCCGTTTCCAATAGCCCTCGTGTGTAGCTTTAATGCAACGATAATTCAAACTAACCCTAACAGTCATACAACTGAATGGGAATAGCTACCCTACGTTAAATTTTCAACTTCGCCAAAAGCCGCCAATGTCAAAATTCAATCGGCCACTACGCCATCTTAACATCAGAAAACAAAACAGACATTCATCCTCTTGTATGGTTGGAAAAGTTTTATAAAGTACAAATTCCTTATTTATGCCGAGTATATTCCGGTTAACCTAAAGAATCGTAACCGGCAATTTTACGCCAAATATGGTAACCCCAATGGCAACCTTTGGCGAAATTAGCAATTGCATTGACAATTTCTAAATATTAAACTATTTAAATCTTAAACGCATATCATTTATTCTGAAGTTTTCTTATACTAATATTTTATTAATTAGATGCTTAATGACTTTAAATAATTATTTACTTTTTTTAAATCAATTCTTCGGCATTTTAAAGTTCCATATTTTTATAAATCTGGTCTGCAATTTAATGAATTTTTCCGTTGTTTTAAGTCGGCCATTTTGAAATTAGGTAGAATTTTGGTCATTTCGAGATGACAACCATCTCGGCAAGTGCCGGGTTTTTTTTATCATTTCGACTTGGAGACATTTTTGAAAATTCGCCAAATCTGGCCACGATTCTATAGGTTAACCTATATTCCTCCATATCTTTTTATTTCTTACTATTTGTAAACATCAATTAAATTAAATTCGGAAACATAATTAAAATCTAGTTGAGGAAATCTGACCCACCATTTAAAAAATCAAAAGATTTAAAATCAACAAATAAAATAAAATACTGATATTCAAATAACAATCCAGAGAATTAAACCCACGTGCTCCTTTTTTTCTTAATTTTTGTTCACGCTGAACGCTCTGAAATTTCTTTAAATTGAATTTAAAATTATAAATTCTAATCTTATACAATGCTATTCCTATGGGAAAATGGGCTCACGTTTTGCACTCCTACACTCGTTTGGGTTCGAATAAAAAGTATCCTATAGCCTATTCCTGGTTCTAAGCTACTTCCCCACCAATTTTCAGCCAAATCAGTTCAGAGTTATAAATAGTGTAACTTGAGTTATAAATAGTGTAACTAACACGACTTTCTTTTATATAGATTTAGAATATGATAACTTTATTTTTAAAGTACACTAGTTGGTTTCTATAGAGGGTTTAAAGTTTGCAAACAAACCCTACCTTCCTCTGATTGGTTAACCCCAAAAACTACCAAGTTAACTTCCGGTTGAGACACCGGAAGCTCGTTTTCGTCGCTAGCTTCAATGTTTATTTTCTCCTCATGCCGTAGCGCGATGTTGAAAAATTCAATTCGCCCCCCAAACATAATTGGAATCAATTGTATTTTTATAATATGTTATTTGACTCAAAAAGTTTACAATTTGAGAAAATCATTTTTATTTTTAATCTGTTTGCTTTTATATTTAGAAACCTAAATTATTTACATGACCTAACTTAACGTTTGTGCGATTAAAAAAACAATTTAGTTCTTCCCCAAATATAAAAGTAATTACTCCCAATTGCAGATTGTGTTTTATTATTTAGATAGAAGACTGTTTTTATGAAAATCTCTGCCATAATGACATTGTTATTTTTTGTTTATTATCAAAACTAAATAAATGCTAATAATACAAGTTTTTGACAATTTATTACTATATATGTATATTTATTTACTAATATATAGTGCACGTCGATAACGTGTGTATGTATATTTATTTATTAATATATAGTGCACGTCGATAACGTGTGTGTAAAAAATTATACAAACATGATAAGACAATTTATGAATGATATTCAATTTATGGATTGTCATTTTAATCAATTGTAAGATTATATAGCCCGTTAGACTCTTACATAGTTTAAATAATTTGAAGAATTGTGCTTTTTTGGCAAAAATTTGTAGTATTTTAATTCATAACTCTGAAGTCTTCTTATTAATTAAAATTATTGATCGTAATTACGATTCTTATTATTTTTAATTTGATGGTAAAGTCGGTGGCCTTTCTGGTTAAAATTCTATTTGATGCTAATCAATGTTCAAAATAGTCAACAACAGCTTAGATCATTAAAATCAAGTGTTGAATATTACGAACTCGGACGCTGCATAAAGAATTTTAATCTAGGCATCCGATTCAATGCTTCCACGTTCGTTAAAAACATTGCCAAAAATGTTGCACATTGGTTGGTACAACACAATAATTGCTGGATATATTGTATTGTACGGTATATTTATTTTCCAGAATATATTGTATAGTTTATTCGTTTTTATACATTCTCGAACACACCGCAAAGCGATAGCGCTGTTTAAAACATCAACAAACCCGTGAACCGGAATATTTCTAGGTAGGTTGGACAGACTTCCGAGTAACAGCGCCACCTGCGAAAGTTTGTGACATTAAACCGTCTATAAGCATATCCTCTTATTATTCAGATTAAACTACTTATAAAACTCCGAAAATCCAGTTTTAAACTTTCTAAAGACCTTTATAAAAAGAATATAAGAGTTTTTTCTAGAAACATTGTATTGCTGTGCAGGCTTTAAGTCATTGAATAATTAGACAAGGTCCAACAACTTCTAAAGTTACAAAAAATAAATTATTATACTTTTTATTGACTTCAATAAAAAAATATTAGAGGCTTTTTTGAGACCTATAAAATCGTTATGCATCATTAAAAACTATGTTTAAAGAAAAAAACTTCTACTAGTTTTCAGATCTATAGTATTAAATTTTACACCGTTCTCGACCAAATATGAGAAGTACACTGCTCAAAACAATTAGCGCATGGTTTATGGAATCATTAGCTTGCGACTTTTTTCTCACTAAGTTAAGATCGCATTTATTTCAAATAAGTTTTCCTATAATGTTATATATTCTTTTTGTATCGTTAGATGGAAGAAGTCTTTTGAAGAATTATATAATGTTTGTGTTAACATAAAACTAACTCTATAACAATTTTATTAAATACATTGACTAATTCTTCATGCTTGCATTTTTAGATGTTTAAAAATTGATTTTAACTATTTTTAACAAATAAAGTTTTGAAAAAATTATTGTAATAATTTATTCAAGTTATGATTAGAATTTTTTTCCTTAAATTTAAGTTTTAAAAAATTAAGATTTTTTCCCTTGTTTTAGAAGATTTTTTTAAATAAAAAATTAAAAGTTGGGCTGAAAGGGTAACAAAAGTACGCAAAGCGCTCCCCTAATTGTTTTGAGCAGTGTATCTTTGGGAAACACATATATACACGAAGTCTTGTACCAGTTTCCCAGCATTAAAACTATGCTTAAGGTAAAACAACTTCTACAAGACAAAAGATAAATTTGTAGTACTATTATTTATTGAACTTTCATTGTACTGCGCCAAATAAAAGGGAACAAATTTTAAAAAGATAACTAAAATCAGTAACAAAAACTTATCCTAACTAACAAAAAAAAATCTTTTTAAAGACATTTTAACCCACTAAATAACTTTAAAAAACACGAATATGTTTTGCTTAAAATACTTACTATAAATAGTAAAAGAGACAGCTAAATAGACCTTACAAGGTCATAAAATGTGCGTCATAAAACTTATATTCATCAATTAAATATGAAATTATCTCATTTAAAAGAAGTTGTTTCAACAAGTAAAACCACATTTTAGAAGTTAATAACCTTATCTAAAAGCTTATTTTGCTGCACTCGGCCAATAGTTTACAAAGAAAATCTTGCTCTTAAAATGTTGAGTATCATGCAAAACACCATTATTCATACTCAAAAATTAAACTAGTAAAGTATATATAAAGATTTTTTTTTTTTACATATGGCTCACTGAAATATTGAAGAATTTTTTCCGAGAGCTAAGGTACAAAATTATACAGCCTTGTTCTATTAATTTACCTTAAAAACTCCCAGCAAAATTCAAAAGTATCTTTGTTGCAGACAAATGTGATGCGTCAAATTGTAATTAAGTACCAGGACAAAATTCATTCAAAATTTCCTTAAAAACTCTGACTAAAAGTGTATTTAATTATTTAAAAAAAGCTGAAATATAAAACTCATTTGAATACCGCATATATGTAAATGTAAAACAGATGAACAACTTAATTTCAATGGATCTGTGCACTAAAAATTTCGGCATAATTACTGTTTTAAAATGGCAACTGAGTTGCCAAAAAAAATCCCTTAAAAATACAGAAATTTTCACGATTAAAAAAAGGGAACATTTCAAAAAATATACAGTTATGTACCCAAGGCCTGATCTAGAAAAACTCGGACTATAGACACCACAAATTTTGGGGTCCCTTTACAGAAAATGTTGGCTATAATTGCCAGTAATGATGGTGCTACTTGGCCTATGCATCATATTTTTTCCTGCAATTTTATTTGATTCGTTATATTACATTAAACAAACCAATCAATCAGGTCAATGCCTGAGTCCAATGTCAAGCTAAAACCAAAGTAAGGTTTCAGAAAATTTTAGAATTTACTGAAATTTTGGGAATTCACAGCATTTAGCATAATAGAAACTACAATTTAGGGGCCCCAAAACTAATTTAGGTCACCTAAAATTTGGGGGCCCTAGGCCCGGGCCTAACATTTCTTAAGGGAGATCACTATAAGGCCTTGTATGTACCGCACATATTCGTACTTTTTTAAAATTGAGAAAAAGTTTTGCATCAGGCAGAACCAGAACCTTCAACCTTTAAATTTCAAATGAAGCGTCAAGCCAACTCAGCCACCTAATCTCTCTACTGATTGAAACAAAAAAAACTATTGTGCTGACGGTAACTAGTATTATAAGGGATGTCATTGAGAGCAAATTTTTTGAGAAAATGGTTGTATACTTTAAACGAGTTTCAGAAAATGGTTCAAATTGTGGGGAGACTTATTTCCGAGAACAGAAAAAAGTAACTTTTTTTATCACACATTTCAAAACCGTAAAAAATCGTAACTGTTTTAAACGTCAAAACCGTAAAAAATCGTAACTGTTTTAAACGTCAAAACCGTAAAAAATCGTAACTGTTTTAAACGTCAGAAAATACGGAAAATTTCGTCAATGGGACTATTTTTTAGTAGTTTGGGAATTGATGGACTTTCCCTAAAAGAAAAATCATTCTTTTACTGAGAAAATAATGGGGAGAAATTCCAGAAAACCCCCGAAAAGACATATTTAAGTTTTCTTGATTTTATCACGTATTAATTAACTTCAATAAAAGAAATAATTAACTTTTATTTTTACAGCATATATATGCTCATTTAATTTTACATTTTAGATTATTCTAAACATTAAAAAAAAATTGCCCAAACTTGCCGACGTTTTTAAAAAATAAATAAACCGAATGTAGGAAATTAATTTAAATAGCCAATTTAATATTAATTGGGACTTGGAATTAAGTTTTCAGTTTTGGCCTAATATTTACATAAAAATGAGAACATTTTGTGAGGTAACGGTTGTACGAAACTTCTGGGTAGCGCCTACGAATTGATATTAGTAATTGTTACAATACTTACTTAGTTGTAGTACTTTGTGGATTTAACTTAATGGAATTTTTCGTTAAAACTACCCATTTTTAACAAATTTGTAGTAGTACTCTTTATACAAATCAACTTAAACCTTCTCAATCTTAGGCTTAAACCCTGGACTGCTGCGGCGTGTACGAGCGGCCAGGCCACTGGCCTGCCGAAGACGAAGCGGGAGCTGCGGCAGGAGCTGTGTCGGCACCCCCTCGTTGGGGTTACGGCCCGGAATCACAGCTGGGCATCGTCTCTAACGAAGACAACTATTTTCACCATCACCTGGGCATGGAAAACCCGTGTTATTCGACCCAAGTGCTTGGATACAGGATAAATCATCAGCCTGAGAACCATGGATATAGGACGACTGTACATGGTATATTTTTCTTTTAATTATTATTTTTATGATCCCTCTGAGGGATACAGACGTATAAACCCGTCACCTGAATGCCAGGTTTTCCAGCAACACACATAATTTTTAAAAAATTATAAATTTAATAATTTTATTGAATTTAAAATTTAAGGCATGGAGGAGCCATTTATAAACATCCACAACAAAAACATATTTTTTTTTAATTTAATAAATTAAATTACCAGTTTAAAATTGTAATTTAAATCTCTTACAGAGAAAACAAGTATACACTTCAGTTAACTTTCTTATCCCTCAGAGGGATAAGGTAATGAGAGAATTAGGATGGGATCGAAAATCCGATTTCTACACGTTTTAAAAGATACTGATTCAAAAAGGTTGTTTTAAACATTGGTCCGTCTGTCTATCACTCTACAGCTCGATCTAAAAAAAGCTACTGATTTCAAATTTGGTACACGAGTTCCCAGTACCAGTTGGACGTCATAATGAGGATTTTGAAAAAATCACGCCTCACAAATTTATTTTCCAATATTCGTACACTGTTAAAAATTGTGTGCTTGGTTTCACCATGATATTGGTTCCTAGTAGCTGCAACGGCTGTGTGGTGAAATGTTTCACCTTTTTTTCGGTGTTTGGTTGAACCATTTTTCTGGATTTGGAAACAAAAACCTGAGAAATGGTTCAACCTAATACCAAAAATATGGTTTAACGTTTCACCACACAGCCGTTGCAGCTACTAGGAACCATATTTTTGGTGAAACAAAGTGCTTAATTTTTAACAGTGTATTCCATAGAACCTTTTAGATTTTAAAGCATTTGACATTGTTCCTAGGGTACATAATTTCCTTTAGACGCATTGATTTATTAAGTGGTAATTGAAAGTCGTGTAGCAATACACACCACTAGTTTTAATTAGTAATAATAATTAATATTGAACTATTGTGCCTAGATTTTTTAAGCTAAATAATCGGGACACATTTATATGTATGGAAGAGGAAACTTTTCTTATTTTAGAATTAACAGTCAGTCATATAAATTATTTATACATAAAATCTGATATTTGGACACAGGAAATAGTTATAATATTAGTAGCATACATAAGGTTTTTCTTGCTATAAAATGTTTTAGATGAATATGACGCTACAGTTAGTGCATTTTTTACACTCTTACTTCTTATTCACAACGCTTCTACTGTATTTGATTGTAGCTGCTGCTGTAAACACAATTCACAGCCCAGTTGCTGTAGCTAGCTCACACGCCGTCACGCTAGTAAACATGACTGATTTTTCGTCCAATTCAGAAATTTTATTGCTGAAGATTATCCAGATTATTGGTCGCTGAAGAACATTTTTTTTTTAAATTTAGTCCTGTCTCCTCAGTCCAGCACTCCGAAAAAACTTGTGTTCAAGTGGATTACAAATATTGTGTAAAAACAATGTGTTACAATATTGTGTTGTTTCAATTCAAGAATTGTGTTGATGACATACGAACACAAATTTATGTTGTTTCAACAAAACTGGCGATTGCAACAGGAGACAATTATTTTATTCATGCGCGATTGACAAAAAATAAACGATTTTGTTTTCTAACATAATATGTAACATATTTATAACATTCATTTTAAGGTATACCGTAATATTTATTTTTGAACCTTTAGTATAGCTATTTATCTGAAACATTAAAGAGCAAACGCTGAACTACATTTCGGAAGAATACATGCGTTCTGTGCCTTAAACACAAATTTTGAGCTAACCATGCATTGGGTCACAATGAAATTTTTGTACTGTTTCAACACAACTTGTAATAACTAGAAAAAACACAATTTTCTGTATTGAAAGTCAACACAAGTTTTAATGAGTGTATCAATCTTCTTTCAACTAAATTACTTCAATTTCCAGGCACTGCTGTCTACAGACCTCCCCACCCAGGACCTTCCATACCACCCTGGTACCCACCAGACAGCTCCTGCCACATCAACTCCACTCCAGGATCTTGGTACCAGTCCCCGAGTTCCTCTTACTCCAGTTCAACAACGTACCAAACCAGCAACAGAGCGGCACAGAACCCAGATCAGATGCATCCCAAGCCACATAATTTCTACTTCGGGTTTCCACCGACACCTCCCAGCGAAGGGCTGTCTGAAGTTAACTTTGCCGCGTCGCAGGGGAACAACTATAACTATGAGGATGCGACTATGAGGCATCATACGGTGCAAGATATTTCGCAGTCGACGGTGCCGCATGCGAGAGGTACAAAACAATTCTTAATTCATTCTTCATCACTATAAAAATAATTCAGGAACTTTACGGGGGAATTTTGGGCTTGCTAAATTATTACCAGTAATGTCCTTAGAATATGTCAGTAACTTTTCCTACAAATTTAGAGACGATTCCACGTAATGCCAGTAGCTTTCCTGGAAATATCAAAAAATATCTATTTGAATGAAAAATAACGGTATGGCTCCACCATTATCTTTGCTTTTTTCTCAACTACGTGCTGCTTGCAATGGTATCCGACTCACCATCACCAACCTTTGGGTCCACTCATCGAATCACTTTGTAATTGCGCGCCATACGTCGTGGCCATGGTTGCTTGTTAACAAAGATGCCTTTTATCCAATTGACCCAAAGTAAGTATGTTAAAAGATTTTGCTTATGTTTCCAAAGAAAACCTGAAAATCCCCAAAAAATTGATATATACTTGAAAAAGCCAATAACGTTTGCGATATGTAAGAGTAACGACGGAATGCCCTGGTTTTCCACCGACGCCTCCCAGCGAAGGGCTGTCTGAAGTTCCATTTGTCCCGTCGCAGGGGAACAACTATAACTATGAGGACTCGACAATGAGGCATCCAGGGCCGCATCATACGGTGCAAGATATTTCTCAGTCGACGGTGCCGCATGCAAGAGGTACAAAACATTTGTAAATTCATTCTTCACTGTAAAAATAATTCAAGAACGTTACTGGGAAATTTTGGGCAACTGAGCTGTCCAATTATTACCAGTAATGTTCCTAAAATATGTCTGTAACTTTCCCTACAAATTTAGAAACAATCCCACGAAAAGTCAGGAACTTTCCTGGAAATATTAAAAAAGAATGAAAAAACATTCAACTTGGAACATTTATAAAGAAAGTCTCTATATTTAATTCTCAATAAATATATAACTTGTTAGCTGTTTTAAGAACCTTAAACAAATTTACACAACTTTTTTAAATCGTATAATTAGATAAATATTTTGACCTCCAAATTGAATTATATCGTTGCATAAAAAGAGTCAATGCTATTCAATAGCAAATTGATGTACTCAAATGGTATGGCGCAATTTACTAATTTACTATTTTTATAAATGACTGTTCAATTTAGAATTGATTTACAACGGTTCGTTCTTAAGAAGTTGAAACTTTCTCGATTTCACACCTTGTACCGTCGGACCTTAATTAACAAAATAATATAAATTTCCAGGCACAAACTGCTCCTGCTCATGTCGCCCATCAATCGTCAACAACTTACCAAATCCATCACAAACATACCCACCTCTCCATCGCTCCCACAATCCTAACCAGGCCTCGGGTTCGATTCCGCCCCAGTACCCAGCGCCCCTTGACAACGGCCCTGTTCAGACTCCCATAACAGAACCAACTACTGAGAAAAGCGAGCCGAAGACTTTAAGTGAAGAAGGCAGCAAGAAGAAAAAAGTATTCAAGGAGATTCGGGCTAAAAGGCATAAGGGAAAGTCACGGACTAATACAGGTAAATTTGTTAATTATAATAATAATAAATTGTTAATAATAATAATTTGTTAATAATAATAATTTGTTAATAATAATAATTTATTAATAATAATAAATGCTTATTGGGTTATTGTCACAAAAATTTAGTACCTAGAAGGTTTTGTGAAGAACCTTTTTTTACATATGCATAAGTCACAATTTTCTGATTTTTCTCCATCATTTATATAAAATTCAGGATTTCTCGTAAAGAAAAAAAAATCCGATGAAAAGCAATAATCTCTTTTACCTGTTCTATCAAAACATTTTTAAATATTGATTACTTTAGAAACTTATCAGGAAATAAATGAATCTGCGAAAGTATTGCCTTGACATGTAAGCATTTTTTCACCAGGCATGAAAATCGTCATAACAGAAAAATTAGAGAAATTCGAATGGAAAATAGTATCTAGTTATTTAACTATTAAGTTTTAAGTTTTAAGCATATATTTTCGTAATTATATTTTTCTTAATTTTTGAGTGTTTTCATTCATTTTAATAATTAATACGTATAATCATACACAATATCAGTACACGCCTCAGCCTCTTGGCTGTGATACATACTTTGTATTAAGTCGTTTGCATTTTTTGCCGTACTAAATAATTTTTTTAACAAAATTATTTCAAACTATTCTGAAGAGGGAAACGCTATTTTTAAACTTTATAAATTAACTATTAAATAACCGTATGCTATTTAATGACCCTATGCTATTGCTCCTTTCAAATTTGTTTTAATTCGCCGTTATGAAGATTCTCATACCAGGTGAAAAAAATTCTCACATGGTAAAGCAATACGTATGTAGCAGAGGTTGCGATTTCAAAACTAATGCATTTACTGATAAAAATTGCAAATAAATTTTGCATTAGCATCTAAATCTATATCTTATTTAAATTACCTGTAGGCCTTTTAAATTTTTCTCAAAGTAGTTGTTATTATCGATACATGGAGGGCTTAGGATTTAACTTAAATAATCGAGCAAAAAGACATGGTCAGAAATTTTAAAAAAATCCTACCTCAAAAATTAGCTGGTAAATAATTTTGTAACCTTTTGGGAAATCTATGCTGGGCCTCTGGCCTGTTGCTGGTCGATAATTTTTGTATTTGTATTTAGTAGAACCTCGATTATCCGATCTAATTAGGACCGAAGGTAGGTCTGATATTCGAAAATTCTGGATAATAGAGAATTTTTCTGAAATAGTAAAACTTAAGTACAAAGGAGCGCCGAAAGCCCGCGGACCTCAAATCTGCCAAATGTCCAAAATCCGTGTTGGTTTTGCTGCTGTAAACATTGAATTGTAGTGTTATCTCTGAAACTGAAACTTTGTAGCAAAGTGCTAAAACATTATTTTTAATTTGATGAGTGGAATTCTAGGAAAAGTGCTTTTTTTAATTGTTTTATTGTGGATATCGTTTAGAGTCACATGATTTTAGAAGATTTCCGAAATTGCCTTAAAGTTTAGGATTGCTGGAACTTTGCTTTTGCTTAGTTAGTTGCCTAAGTTTTGCTATCTTAAAATCACCGTACTTTTTCGATTTCATAAACACCCGAAACGGTGCAGAATTCCAATTTCAGAACTGCTGGAGATGCTCGATTTTTGAATCTCTGAAGTTTGCGATTTCAGTAACGCCGGAGATTCCTCACTTTCGAATCACCTTAGGTTTCTGATACTGGCGTCTTTGTTCGAGAATTTATGTTATATATGTTGATTTGGAGACGGTCGGTTAACAGAGAGTTCCGAATAAAAGAGGGATGGATAATCGAGGGTCTACTGTATATTCAAAAAGAGAAGAATTCAAGAAGAATCTTGTTATTGCCTGGTAAATAATTTTGTAATCTTTTGGGACCATCTTTGCTGGGCCTTTGGCCTGTTGCTGGTCGATGATTTTTGTATTAATATTCATGCATTGTAAACATTTCATGTTTCACCTGTATTTGCAGAAGGCCGTGAATGCGTGAACTGCGGTGCCACGTCTACGCCTCTGTGGCGGAGAGATGGAACGGGGCACTATCTGTGCAACGCTTGCGGACTTTACCACAAGATGAACGGGCACAGCAGGCCGCTCGTCAAGCCCAAGAGGAGACTGGTGAGGAGATTTGTTTCTTTTTGGGGTTGTAATAGATGCAAATAGCGTCTCTTTTGAATATGTTCCTATATGGGGGCGTTCATAAAGTACGTAATGCGTTTAAAGGGGGGAGGGGGTCGGGCCGAATGTCACAAAATCTCACGCAAGGATGGGGGAGGGAGGTCTCGTCAAATATCACGTAATTTTCCCCGCCATAAAAATCAACGTTTTTTTTTTTCGAGAAAATATAGTTAAATTCCAGATAAATTGTGTTTCTCGACAAATTTGGTAAATCTTACTGCTCTTTGGTTGGCTACACTCTTGAAACAAAAGAGTGAAATCCACTCCTATAGGGGAAGTGCATTTTCGGCACCGGAAAGGAGTGGAAATTAACTCAGACTGAGTTAAAACCGCTCGGTTTAAGAGTGGAGGACGTATATTGTTTTCTTTTATTTCTTTTACCCACTCCGCAAAAAGAATGAAATCCACTCCTATAGGGGAAGTGCATTTTCGGCACGGAAAGGAGTGGAAATTAGCTCAGACTGAGTTGAAACCGCTCGTTTGTTTTAAGAGTGTATCTTACATTATTTATAATATTTATATATATTGTGGCTTTTTCGAGCCATATTTCAAAATGTTGGAGCTTTAAAAAAAATATTTAAGCTTCACCTGAAAAAAATGAATTTAAAAAAAGACACGAATTTTTTAAATTTTTTACGTGCGATTACGGGGGGGAGGGGGTCTAACCAAATATCACGAAATCTCACCGAGGGGGCGGGGGGGGGGGAGGGGTTAAAACATCGTTAAAATCGCATCATGTGATTAATGGAAGCCCCCATTGAATTTTTCAATTAAAAAATCTTGTTATTGTATAGCACTACACGACTTTTAATTACCACTCTATAGATCTATTAATTTAAAGGTATTTTATATGCCCTAAAAGGTAATTTTAACTATTTTGAAACTTAAAATGTTTTATGGCAGCTACCCCTTGCGCATGTGTGATTTTCACGAAAATTTTAGTGTGACATCTGACAGTTATTATAAATTCGTGTACCAAATTTGAAGTCCGTAGCCCTTTTAGTTCGAGCTGTAGAGTGGTTTCAGACAAACACGTGGACCAACGTTCGAAAAACCCCTCTTTTAGAATCAGCACCCTCTAAAAAGTGTAGAAAGCACAAAATCTCCGTTTCGGATATTCGACCCCATAACAATACCTTCATTGCCTTTTATTTCATATTAGGTTATTGAAAATAATAGAGAAAATTACAGTCTTACTTTATGATTGCGGTGGTGTGGTGGTTATAGTTAATCTGATAACCAAACTGCTGGCCCTGAAACCAGCTAATGTTTTGGACTTCTTGAAATCAGAACATATTGTTCCATAATCGATACATAACTACCAGTCCCAACCTCAAATAAATGTACTAATAATTTGGGTAATTTTAAGATACTATGTTAGTTGCTTTGTACTTCTATACAGTGGGTAAAAAAAGTTTCCGTACGCATCCAGGATGTTTAAAAACACTTTGTTTCAAAGAACTTAAACACTTAAAAAAAATCAAAATCTACGGATTTAAATTAGTTTATTCGTCTACTTACTAAATTGCATTGTCGTTAAAAAACATTTTTGAATTTAACTTAAAAAATTTAAAAATCAAAATATAACAATAAAAGAGATAAAAAAAGTTTCCGTACGCTTTTAAAAAAACTAAGTAATGACGTCATACAAACCAGTTCTGCAGTAAATTTTAGGTGTTGGAACCTAGTGATCTTCCCAAACTCAAATATACAGCAGTTTTATGGATCAGTGTTATATCCTTTTTAGTAAATTATGAAAGTTTCCAAAGATATTCGTGAATTAGTAATTACATCTCGAAATGAGGGTTTATCTCTCAGTAAAATGGCAAAAATTATCAAGAAAGTGAAATCAACTGTTCAGTATATTGTTGAAAGGTATCGCTATCTCAGACATTGTGATGATCGACCTCGATCTGGACGACCAACGAAGTTAGAACGGGTGTACAAAAGGTACATAACACGAAATATTCAAGGTAACCCTCGTCTAAGCGCACCTAATCTTGCAGGAAGATTGAAGACTGATTACAATATTGAAGTTACGCCTCAAACTGTAAGAAATGTGATAAAAGAAAGTGGTTATAATTGCCGGGTAGCCCGGAAGAAGCCCTTCATCAGTAAAGTGAACCAGAAGAAGTGGCTCCAGTTCGCTAAGCAGAACGTTACCAGGCCACTGGCGTTCTGGGAGACTGTTCTTTTCAGTGACGAGTCACAATTTAACATCCACGGATCTGACGGACGTGTTATGGTATGGCGAAAGCCAAATCAACAAATGAAATAAAAGAATTTGGTTTGCACTGTCAAACACGGTGGTAAAGGACTCGTGGTATGGGGATGTATGATAGCTGCTGGAGTCGAAAACTTGACCTTTATTGATGGAATCATGGACAATACAAGTATCTAGACATTTTTGTATTTTTTAATATTATTATTGTATTTTTTAATATTAATAAGAACGTTAAGCAAAGCGCTTTAAAACTGAACCTGGGAGCAGGATTTATATTCCAACAGGACAATGATCCTAAACATACGGCCAAAATTGGCAAGGAATGGTGCTTGTATCACCAAAAAGAACAGTTGTATAGCCCTCCCCAAAGTCCCGACTTGAACCCCATCGAACATTTGTGGGATATAATCGGTCGTAAACTGAAAGAATGTTCAAAGGAGCTGAAAGATGCTATTCAAGACATATGGAACAATATAACTCCAGAGACAACGAAAAAACTCGTCGGAGTGATGCCCACACGTTTGAGAGAGGTGATCAGAAACCAGGGTGGATCAACTGACGACTAAAGAAAATATTACCTGAAAATAAATATATAAATTTACAGATATTTAGCATCGTACGGAAACTTTTTTTGACAAATTTTTTGTTTCTTGAAACTCTTTTCAAATTCCTTGCCAAAGTATTGATGATTTCTTATTTTTACCTGTTTTAAGTTATTCATAATTAAGTTTCCTATAAGAATATGTCGTTTGTTTAATTTTACCATTGCATTTTCTTTGTAAATAAAAGTGTTATTTACAAATGCCAACTGCGTACGGAAACTTTTTTTACCCACTGTATGTCTGGAACTGAAGGGTGTAATTACAGAACTCACATTCTCCAAAGCATAACTATGATATAGGATCCGGCGTGATCATTGGCGACTTCGTTCTAACGAATTTATAATTATCAAAAGTCGAAAATGACTGGCCGGGTCCTATATGTTAGTTATACTTTGAAGAGTGAGTTTTGAAACCCTTCAACTGCAACACAAACGCCATTAAGAAACAAGAACATCCTGTAGGACAAAATCAAAACGACTTCCTCCTAGTAGGACATTCTAGAAAAGACTTCATAAAAGAACACCAAGATCTTTTTATTTAAAAAATCAGTTTAAATGTTTATCTTCTCTCTTCACTCTTAACATCTTACTAATTTGGAGATGTGAGGGATAAAACGCTGAAATCCCTTTTAACTGTTGGGTGACATATAAATACAAATAGCTTGTTCTCTACTTTGTTGATATGAATGGTATCCATGCAATTTGGCGTGCCGATGTGGGTTTTTTTGTGTGAGTCTGTTGACACGTGTCGGTATTGATACCAATCCTAAATATCTAACAAAATATAAATATAACTTTACATTTTAATGCTGGAAAATTTTAGCAAAATTTTTCTTTAAAGAACGCCGGTTTATACAAAGCCTGATCTTAGATAAGGCCTATTAGGACAGAGCCTATATATAGCTCAAATGGGGGGGTCAGTGGATTTTGTGATATTTATGGAATCCCGTAATTTCAGATATTTTTATAATTTGGGGATCCATAGTGTTTTTAGCTTACCTAGGATTTAGACTTGGCGTAATGTGTTTGGTCGTATCCGCATTATTATTAGGAAACAAGCAGTATAGGAGAAAGAAGCATGCATGATGCATCAGCTAACTGGCTCCAACATACGGGAAATAACAAAAAAAAAGTTTCACCAAGGTCTGTAGTCCATGTTGTTTATGACTGTAGTCCACGATTTTCTATATAAGGCCTTAGGTACATTTGCAAACAACTGCTTCTTTAAATGAACATAACTTTCAAATAACTCTATCCAATCCAGATATTTACAGATGTGAGGGCATACCGACTAAAAAAAAGAGAGATCTCGATAAGATTGCGATCTCCGCACCTGTTCCGCTCCAGAGATTGGCACGGGCTTCCATCCCTGTCGTTCTGGGAAATGCTCAATTTCCCCCGAACCAAGCCAAGGGTGTTCTGGAAGCGTGTGCCTCAGGTTGGCACCCCTTTTTAACCAAACAATGGCACCCTTTGAGAAACGGATAGTATGATTATTCAATGCAAAAAAAAAATTCTTGTAGTTCTACCGTGAGTGGTGAAGGCAGCTTTGGGGTGAATCTTTTTACTTTTAATGACTTAATGATCATTGCCTGATCTAGGGTAATTCTGACTTAGGAACAGCAAATTTTTGGGGGTCTCCCTTACGAAAACTTTGTCATGATTTATTGGCCCTTGAAAACGGTGCCAAAATTTAACCATTTTGTAACATTGGCATTAACTATGGTAATTTTATTTCGGTGGTTTAACTCTTAGTCAACTTCGATAGCTAAACAAAATCGGAAATATACTGAATAATTTATGTCAGATTCTTGAACTAAAGTCTCCCCCCACCCTTTTTTTAGCTTAAAATATAGTGTTGAGTTCGAAAATTATGAAAGTTACTGAAAAATTTGGGCTCCCAAATCCTCGGGGCCCTAGGCCTGGGCCTAACGTACCTTATGGAAGATCATACAATGTCTAATATGGAATATAAGGTAATGAGAGTATTGCTATTTCGTCAAAAATCCGAAATAATTTTGTGTTTTCTACACGGGGCTCATTCCAAAAAAGTGTTTTTTGAACATTGATCCGTCTCTCTGAAACCACTCTACAGTTCGAACTAAGAAGGCTACGGACCTCAAGTTTGGTACACGAGTTCATAATACTTGTCGGACGTCATAATAAGGTTTTCGAGAAAATCGCGCAAAGGAGAGCTGCCACAGAACTTTTTAGATTTTATAGTAATTGGAAATACATTAGATGGTTAATCCTCTTAAGACCCAAGGAAAATCCTACACGTATATTCTTAATCTAAACATACTTTTCATACAAATATATGCTAAAAAGTATGCTTTGCAAAATAATTTTTTAAAAAATTATGTTTAACAGTTACTGAGAGACACGCTTTAAGCTCTAAAAATACACATTTTTTGTTCTATAAATGCAAAAAAAATATCATTTATTTGTAGTTAACAGTTTATTTTTACATTGTTTTTAATGCAAAATACCTTTAAATTAACTACTAAAACTAAAAAAAACTACTAAATTTAAAATTAACTACTAAAATTAACTTTTTGAAACGTTTGAAAAAAAAATTAAAATAATTTTTTAAGAACTCTAATATCGTATTTACCCTCGTTCAACTTCATTTTTTTATAGAAATAAATGACTCATACCTGTAACCAAAGGCTGAAAACTGATATTTGGATCTTCTTCTATCGGACCAGGTCAATTTCGAAACTAATTAACATGTTAATTGTTTGTGGGCAGGTTTTAAAAAATGTCCCCAAATTGGGACGCCAGGTCGCAAGAGGATATAAGTTTAAAAAAAAAATGATTTGATTTATTGAGTGGTAATTTAAATCCATGTAGTGTTACACAAACTTATTTTTTACTCCTTTTTGTGGTGTTACCTTAAGCCATTTTTGTATAACCTCAATCCATTTTGTGGTGTAAAGTTACTCTGCTTTGGTGTAACTTTGCACCGTTTTATGCTAAAATATTTTTACTAAAAAACTAAAATATTTTTATTTTAATTGATAATAAAGTAACAAAGTATAAAACGTTATAAGTTCTTAATATTTATTAAAATGTCGATGACTTTAAAAAAGTACTATGCATCACGATTGTAAAAATAAATTGTTTAAACGATCATGTTCTACTGTTGTAGAAATGCTGTAAATTAAAGTAGCTTTCTTAAAATTGATTAAACCCTTAATTGAAAAGGAGAAAGAAAAACGTAAATAACCTTAGGATCTATATCTTGCCATACAACTTATTTTTACTTTTTTTTAATATCAAAGTTTGTTTTTAAATTCGATTATTCTTATCTAAAAACTGTTTAAAAATTTATTTTGCGAAAACTTACATCTTACATTATTATCTTTTTTTTATGTGTCTTTTAAATTTAATATTTATTTTATTCACATGCATTTGTGTTTTCTTTTACTATCTTTTTGTATACTTTTTATTAAGTTGATTTGACTTATTATTCTTCAAAGTATTTAGTTTATAATTTCCGTGATAATGGTATTTTTTTAAAAATATTTTCAATTAAATACTTACTCATCTAACATTAAGCAAGAAGTTCTAAAATAACTTATATAACCTACTTTCTTTTAACTTAAATACTCAAAGAAATCCTTATTGTAGGGACAGACGGACGAACAAAAAGTATAAGATAGGTGACTGATATCTTAAAAAAACTAGGGATGTGTAACACTATATATCAATACGCTCATTTAAAAGTTATATATATATCTTATAAAGTATTTTCAATAACTTTCAAACCTAAAAAATTCTATGGCAGCTACTCCTTGCACATGCACATATTGTAGAAAACTTTATTTTGACGTCCGACTAATACAGGGAACACATGTATCAAATTTGAAGTCTGTATCTATTTTCGTTGTTCAGCAATACCTTTAAAATCAAAAAAAGTTTATAGCAGCTTCTAGTTGCGCATGCGCAATTTTCTCGAAAACCTTGTTATGACGTCCAACGGGAATTAGGAACCCGTGTATTAAATTTGAAGTCCGTAGCTCTTTTATTTCGAACTGTAAAGTAGTTTAAGAGAGACAGACGGATCAATGTAAAAAAAACTAACTTTTTAGAATGAGCACCCTCCAAAAGGTGTAGAAAGCACAAAATCTTCATTTTGGATTTATTGACCCCCATCGCAATAGTTTTATTACCTTATATTTTATATTAGGTAATTGAAAGTAATAACTTTAAAAATTGGACGGGTACAAATGGAAGTTGGGGGGGGGGGGTGTAGGTAGGACAGAAACAAAATAACAGTCGTACAGACAGGTGGCCAAACACTATACATTGTAGTCATCTAATTTTTTTACTTTCGAACCAAAAAAAGAATTTTCATAATCAGGCACTTTGGATCGGAAATTAAAAGGGATATGACAAAATGATGGACGGACAGGCAAACGATTAAAAAATATAAAAGAGATCTGTGAAGTCCTATCTTCCAAACAGAAAAAGAATTTTGAAAATTGGAAGGTTAGTACAGAAATTATGAAACGGGTATGGACCAAAATTACCTCAAAAATGTCACTTAGCATGTTCTTCCACTAAACGACTGAAAATATCTGAAGCACTTCGGAGGAAGAACGTGCCAAGTGCATGTGGTGTCAAGCGCGTTTTGTAAATTTCGTGTTATTACGGAAATTACGGTTAAGCCAAAAGCCACCAAGCATTTTGAAGAACCAAACTAAAATATCATGCAAAAAAAACTATGATTTTGTGAATGACAGAAAAGTTGCAAACTAAAAACTTTGAAGCTCATTATCTCGTTTTCACCTTTTTGTCACTTAGCCCGTTCTTCCATCAAGGCTCTTCAATTGGAAAATGGTCTTCTTGTTTGTCATCATATGTGTGTCTAGTTGCTACATCGGCATATGATTGTAAAAGAGGTCGATTATATGTGTCTTATTTGTTAATTCGATGTTATCGATGCTAGTTTGCTGTTTTTAAGTTCTACATTTTGCGGGTTTTTCTTTTCGAAAAAAATTGCAAAAGATTTCGATAAGAAATAAAACATTTCGCATGAGATAGGGAAAAATAAAAGGCTTCACGGAATTTGTTAAATACAAAATTTCCTATTAGTGAAATAGTTTAAGATTTCTGATAAGACAATGATTGGAAGAAATAAAAACATTTTTTTATTATTATGAAAAGTCACTCTATAACAGTGTATGTCTTCTTAGAAAAGTTGCGAAGAGTTTATGTAGAAGAAAAAAGGTTTTCCACTATTTAGCTCTTATGCATTTTGAAAGAATAAAATAAACAATTTCCAGGAGTAAAAATTCAGTTTTTTTTAAATATTTTAAACGAGTTTGTTTGATCCAGACAAAAAAAATAATTTTCATTAATTTCCGAAATGTTAAGAAAGTGTAGAAGCACTGGTTATCAGGTTATCATGACAAATTAGAGTTACTCAGATTGTTACATGAATAAATTAAAATGCCCTCCAAAAGGTTCTATGATGGTGTGTTGGGTTTTGCTGTTGAATCTTTTTTAATTTCCGAAATACTCGTTATCATGACAAGTTCCCTATATAAAAATTATTCTGAGATGATGTTTTTGGCTCCGCAGTAGTATTTGTAATCTTAGAAATTAAGTTTTCATAGAAAAAGTTAACACAGTCAATTTTTCTGTTATTCTATTTTACATAACAATATTTCCAACTTTACTGTGTTTATGCAGTAAAAGTTATATTAGGCGATTATATTTTGAAATAAAAAATAATAAAATTTTGCAAGTTTGTCGAAGCCAGTAAATT
This sequence comes from Oedothorax gibbosus, assembly GCA_019343175.1. Lineage (NCBI taxonomy): Eukaryota > Metazoa > Arthropoda > Arachnida > Araneae > Linyphiidae > Oedothorax > Oedothorax gibbosus. The sequence goes on along the minus strand of JAFNEN010001039.1, from coordinate 4,991 downwards.
AGAAATCAGCTTCCAGATGAGAACATTGTTTATTTAGCAATTTTTTTAAACACAAGTTAAAAACACAGCAGCAAAGAGGTTACAATTTAACAACAAAAAGAACGCCAACAGCGGCACGGCTCCATTGCAACATGTCTATGATTGCAACCATCAAACAGTTAGTGCGTCTCCATAGAAAACATACAGTGCATTCACTTCAGTTGCAATAAAGGAGTCACAAGTCAAGTTGGGTTGTCATTTCATCAGTGTAAGAACTACCACGGCGAATACAAAGTTTTAAAATACCATTATGAATTCTAAACTAATCGGCCAAGTTATCTTTTGGATTAAAAGCGTATCTATACATTTAATAAGCATAATTCATCTATTTTCAATCTAATTCGATGCAATGAATATGCATGTAAACAAACACAAAAACTAAATACAAGTTTTCATTAATTCTTAATTGAGCACAAAGTCTCGAGTTAAATGTTACAAAGAACACAAGTAACTCCTGTCATAAATTAGAATCATGAAACCCGAGCACAACGATTTTTTATCAACAAAGATCCTAGAGGCCCAAACTATGTTCTTCTAAAAATTAGAAGATTCTACTGATACGAATGGCTTCTAATCTCGAAATCTCTTTTGCTGATGATCGGAGACTTCTAAAGAGAGTTTAGTTGTAAGACATTCTAGCGGTCGGAATACCACAGTTAAGGTTCTCGGTATTCGAATGAAAGGACTGCGAGTTTTTGATTGCTTTTGTTTATTGTGTTCTTTGATGGTTGTTGATGATGGCGGACACATAGACCAAAATTCTGGAAATTTTCCTTGTCGATGGATATTGCCCGAATTGTGACGTTTAAAAGAAAATACATCAGGTATTTTTTGTGGGTTTTTTTTTTTGTAAACAATAATATTTTTCAGCCTCGAAGCATATTCGGAGCTCGAGCGTAAATATTTTGACCGTCCCCAAACAAAGAATGTCGAAGAATAAATTGCCGACATTATATTTCATTGAATTTTTTTTTCAGCAAATGAAAACAGATAAGAGATTAACTATACTTATTCTCCAAAGAGTATTCGTATTATTGGTGTTCAATTAATGAGTTTCAACTATTTAATTTAAGTGTAGTTTGCATAAGAGTGTATGGTAAGGCAATTCATGGTATCTGCCTTGCGAGTTTTTATTATTATATAGAAAGGAGATTGATCTCATTTAGACATGCATCCATTTTCATTTTCAATTTTTTTCATTATTGTTATTATTTTTAGAAAATTATGAATGCTTATTTTTGTGGAGTATTGAACGAAATATTGCATTCAAATAAGAATTGCGAATGTATATTTTGATACAATAATATAATTATTCTTGCCATTTAAGTGCTAAACCAAGACTAATTTCGCACCCTAAAAGTAAAAGGGCCCAATGTCCTATAGAATAACATGGAACAGCTTTTCGCTTTCTACTGTGACACGGAACTTATAATAATACAAAGTCCTTACACAGTCAGTCCCTTTCCCTTCACAGTTTCTAAAAGCGGCTGCTTACTTGAAAAGCAATTGCAGTCTTCACAGTTTGCAAAAATGCCAAAACGTGATTTCACTAATTGAACGACAGCTTGACATGATTTATGAGGCTGTGAGAGCAGTGGTATAGGGTTTGTCACTTCGGTTTGCAATGCTACAACGCTTCTGAGTTGCGAATTTGGAACTTGGCCACTTGGAATATAGCGATCCTTTTTAATGAAAGTAAAGAAGAGAAACAAAAATATATCATCGATAATTTGTTTTTAATTTTCTCAAGGTTTCGTGATTGTTGGTTTGGTTTGTAATTCTACAATGCTCCCGAATTTAGAATTTGGCCACTTAGAATCGGTGTTTTTTTTTAAAAAGTTATGTGCTGCATGACTGAAGAAAGAAGGTCGTTTTTTTTTTTAAATATAAATAATGCACAAATTTACAACATAGTGGAAATATATATGTATAATGAATATTCTTCAACTCTTTAACTAATGGCTTGTATTGGTAAATAGCTTCGTAGTTGCGATTTTGGACAATTAGGATGGAGTTTTTCGAACTTAGACACTTAGAATCGAGTTTTTAAGTTCTATACGGTCTCATATCGAGTAGAAGGTATATATTTTAATGTAATTGATACAGAAACCAGTAACGAAAAAGAAAAGTAGATAATAAACAATATGCTAGTTTAGTTCACAATGCTATCACCTTTGGGAAATGTTACATATCACCTTTGGGCCATGCTTAAGGCTTAACTTTAAAGAATAAAAGACATCCATTTTATTTTTAGATTTATTATTCCTCTATTTTCATGCTTTAACCTTCAGGTGCTTACAATTTCGAAATATGCACTTAAAATATTTTATGAAATAGGAGACTGGCGCACAATTATACATTGAATCCACCAAGTTTTAAATTAAAGCATACTAATATCCTCCGTGTTTTCTTATCTAGAATTATTGAATTCATCCGAAATTGGGATACAATATCGAAGTGGCCGTTTCTTTCAAGATAGAAATAATTCATGGCATTTATATATGTTATTGCTCCGAGATCTCTATACTGTGATGCTAGGTCAACTAATGAAGTTTGAGGGGTTCGTCGTACATCGTTGCACTCGCAGATATTGCAGTTAGTACGTTCATAACCAAAGCCTCCTAAATTTAAATATCTCCATTTCATAAAAAAAAATCTAGGATTGGAAGTTGGGTAGTTTAACAACCAGCAACGACAACATTGATAGCGCGAAGAATTGACAAACTTGACTACTATTGACAGTTTCCGTGCACTGGCAAATAACTAAAGCCAAAAAATTTATCTAATCAGTATTGACATAAATGATATCTGGTGCCCTCAATACTGCTTACAAACCCATATTATCTTCTAACAAATACTACAGTGCGGATCATAATTATAAGGACAGCAGGTTTTTCTGGCTTCAGCAACATCGAAAGCTATTTACTACAACAAGTATATATTTGTTTATTTTTATATCATGTATAAACACTATTTATATGCTTTAAACTCGATAATTCAAAAGTACAGGTGAAAAACAGAAGTAAAAGGAGAATAAATAGAGGTTCAGAAATATAAGGACAGTACAATTTATTGTCATTATTTTATTTATACAATTAATACTTTGTTGCTGCTCCTTTTAGCTTCCACACTACGTTTATAACGTAAAAAGTGGAAGGTTTTATAATCGTTCAGACCGTCTGTCTGTCTGTCTGTCCGTCTGTCCGTCACCCACTTTCACAGAAAGAACCACAAGTCCCACAGACAAGTGGGATACATCATTTTGAAGCAAAAAATCAGATTAGGCTACATTCCAAATTTCATTAAAAAATTTAAATTAAAAGTTTATTTAAAATTTAAATAACTAAAAATTTAATCTACATTGAAATAACAGGCAAATTCCATTTTCATTCAATATTTTCACTGTTGCCATTTCGTTATACGTACGAGAAACTTTATTTGAAATAAAAAATAAAAAATTTTGAAAGAATATTTATTTATGTGTTATATAATTTAGTTTGGATTGTTGTAATATCACAATAGAGTTGTTTTGATGGTTCATTATATGTGTATGAAGAAAGATGCATAGAGAATTCTAACTTGGCATAAAAAAAATATACAAAGTGTCGCTTTTATGTTTAAAGCATCCATTGTACTAATTATATATTTTTTGAACTGCAAATTATTTTAACAAACTATAAATAAGTGAATTTTCGAAAGAAATGTAAATGGGAAATTGTGGCGACACACAGATATTCATTAAAAAGATTACATCATTATTCTTCGAACTTCAAACAAATTTAGCAAACGATAAAGTCTATAATTATTAAATCTGAGAAAGAAGATTAATGAAAATAGTTAATTTTGGCGTATAAAACTTTGAATTACAAATAGCTAAATGCCCTGTTTTTATTAGAATTAAATCACCTTTGCCATTCGCAACAATCGCTCGAGAAACACTTTAATTATCTTATACAATAAATTAAAATAAATTTATTTTTTGCAACATCGATCAGTTTGAAATGACGTCAAATATATTTCACTACGGATTCTTTGTATGTTGATATGAAATGTTTTCATTCTATTTAAAAGCGAGCAATATTACATATTTATTCTTTGAAATATAAATTAATTTTTGCAAACGATAAGTAATAATTATTGAATTTTCGAAATAAAATAAATGAAACTAGCCAAATTTAGCGTGTAAATGTTTAATATAGAATTAATGTTGTGTTTGGCGCGTTTATTCCTGTTAAACACAAATGTGTGGAAGCGGGTTAAGTGACAGATTCTGTTACAAACCTACTTGTATTATGTGAATGAACTGTTTTAAAATCGGTGTTTTCAGATAATTTTACGTACAGTAGCCAAATATAAAAGTCACCAGGTTAATTATTTTTAAGAAAGTCATTGCTTTAGCTTCAATTTTACTATAATTACTTTATTGTTAATACTTTTTTTAAAAAATTTAAACTTTAAAATATAATATTTCGTTGTAAAAAATTTTATTGAAAATTTAAAAAGTAGTCGAACCCATGTCAAACAGTGGGTTTGTAGAGATCTGTAAGTCAGCTACATTTATCACTTGAAAAAATATTCAATTCAGCAGGCAAATGTGGCTTAGAATTAGAAAACCATTTTCCCCCAATAATTAACACAGAGGCACTTTGGTTTGGAGACCCGCCGTCATTCAGTGTCATTAGCTTTAAAGCCATCTTTAATTCAAATAAATTCCTAATTTTCAACAAGTTTTTTAATAAAATAAATAAACCGTATCAGAAACATGGTTTACAATCTCTCATTGAAAAATATTATAACATAATTCATTCATTATTCACAGAAATAAGTAATTTTCACACTCATCCATAAATAGATTTTCATTTATTTTTGTGTTGGAATAAACTTATGAAGCAAGCAATTTTAATTTCCAAAATTAAAAAACATAAAAAATAAAATAATAAGTTTGCTAGAAC